>PVKY010015043.1:0-10349 GCA_004027775.1 Bradypus variegatus | reverse complement strand
TTCAAGAATAGTCTTCACATAGATTTTCTATGTAACTTCCTTGTGAATCCTTCAGATTGAACACAAATGTCTTCCTGTAGGCTTCAGTGTCCTTCAAGGACGTGGCTGTGGAGTTCACCCGGGAGGAGTGGCAGCACCTGGGCCCTGCTCAGAGGACCCTGTACCGAGATGTGATGCTGGAGAACCACAGCCACCTCGTCTCAGTGGGTGAGCATGTTTGCGTCATGTACTCATGCACTCTCTGTAGAAGGCATTTCCTTTTAAATTTTAGTGTTACACATGAACACTTGATTTAGACTTTAATGATATTCAGACTTTTCATCTGGGAGTCTAAAGTAATTGAATCCTTCTGAAACTTTGTCTTCTTCCACATTTGGAAACTGAAAAGCTCATGTGTCTGGCCTAAGTACTGAGTTTTCCCTGTTTGTGGGGTTCTGTATATTCAAACTGGAGGTGGGTCAAGTTGGAGCAAGGAGAAGAGCCTTGGGTCTTAGAGGAGCAATTCTCAAAACAGAGCTACCCAGGTGAGTTTCTGAGCACTGGCAGAGGTAGCTAGATTCCAGAAGGTCAACGGCAGGATGAACACCTTTGTTTTCCAGGATTATTTTTAGAAGGTCCACAACAAGCACCAATCAAAAGAAAACATGTGATAAACTTGACTGTGTTAAAATTAAGAACTTTGTTCATCAGATACCATTAAATGGGTGAAAACTTTAAAGGGTGAAAAGATAAGTCACAGAGTGGCAGAAGACATATATAGTTCAAATAACCTAGAAAGGATAACCATCCTGAAAATATAAAGAACTTCTCTAAGTGAATGTGGGAAACCTGCAACCCAGTTGAAAAGGGAAAAGCCTATGATAGGAATGTTCAGTGATAACGAAATGGCCATGAAAATGTGTTCAACCTCATTAGTTTTGAGGTAAATACAAAATAAAATCACCGTGAGATACTGCAGAAGATGAGATTAACACATCTGGCAACGGCAAGTGCCGGTGAGGATGTGCAATATCGGAGACCCTTACCCACTGATGGTGAAAATGTAAACTGGTAGAACCACTTTGAAATCAGGAAGATGTTACCTAAGGAAAAGTATTGCATACCACATACCCAAGCAATAATTCTCCCAATTCTACCCTACAGAAAAGGATGAGTGTACTCTCTAGGATGTATAAAATAATACCCAGGACAATGCTGTTTATAATTGCCAAAACAATATTGTTTATAATTGCTGAAACTTGGGATTAGTAACAGGAAAAGGGAGAAACACTTTATCCTTTAATGGAAATTATGCAGTTACATAAAAACTTGTTCAATGCTTACAAACATACTAAGCAAAAGAAACCAAAAAAGATAAATATACCCATGTGGTTACATTTATGTAAAGGTAATAAAAAGAGGAAAAAAAACTCAACTACATTTTTAGGAATTCATGTTGGTGGTGAAATTATAAAGAGAAACAAGAAGTGATTGCCTAAATATTAGGAGACAAATGCACTCTAAGCATGAACAGGTTGTGAACAGGCAGGGATAATAAATAAATATATAAGATAATATAAATATAAATAAATACATAATAAATAAATTATGGTTTTTTGCTGAGCCATTAGTGTTCTGTTTCTTGACTTGGTTTCTAATCCCCTGTTTGCTAAGCACTTAGTGTTGCTGAATGCATATTACACATAAGAGCTTTATACACATGTATATTATGTTTCACACTCAACAGAAAATTTGAACTTTTCTTAAGTGTCATTAGTTGCGGTAAAGGCCTTAATGATTCCCCATAGAAAACTGCACCCCCGTGTCAGATACCCCATCTCTTCCCCTTGCCTGCTTTATTTATCTCCAGAGCACTTCTCACCATCTAACATAATATTGATTGCTTATAGTTTTTTTGTCTCTCTACCTATGGGTGTAAGAGCAATGAAAGTAATAATTTTTTGCTGTTTTCTTTACTAGTTCAATGCCATGGTTTGGAAAAATACTTGTGACATAGTTGGAAATTAGTAAATGCTTTTTAAATGTTGAAAATCATAAAAATTACATTTTTAAAACAAATAATTCAAAAGAAACTGGCTGAAAATAATCGGCCATTTTTCAAAAAAGAAAGTACAGATAGCTGTTGTACATATTCATGATCTTATTTGATTGGCAGCTGTGATTTCATATTACAATGAGTTGTGAGTGTATGCACAACTGATTGTACACTTAGGACTTGGTGGACAGTAAGTTGTCAAAGATTAAGAAGTCTGACGTTACCCAGTGAGTGATGATATGTGGTAGAATGTATGAAAAGAATTTCACAAGGCAGACAGCAGTGTAAATTGGCACAGTGACCTGGGGAAAGAGGTGGGCGTTATCCTTAAAGCGAATGTGTTCATTCCCTGTGACCAGGGAGTTCCACTCCTAGGCTTATATACTTGAGAAACAGTCTTGCATGTGATCTCCAGGATGTATGTCAGCATGACTTGTAAAAACAAAAAATTAGAAATGATCTGAATGTGTTCCTACAAGACAACTTAAAAATTAATTACTGTATTTTCATATAGTGTTCTGTATTAGCTAAATGAAAGAGCAGGGCAAACCTGAAAATCAAAATTTATAGGCAAAAATAAATCTTAGAAAACTAGTAATACCATAATAATAATGCCAGAAACAGTAAAACTAAACTGCCTCTTGTTTTCTGCACCCCAAAATATAGTATAACTATAATGATGGAGATACATGTGGGGTTAGGAAGGGAGACAAATTAGATGAGGCATATCCAGGTAGATTGAAATATACTAATGATCCTAGAGTACATTGGAGTTTCTGGGTATTTGAATTTTAACTTACTAGATTACTTATTTGTTACATCTGTACTTATGTGTATATCAAGTTCAAATAGAAAAAATACAAGAGAAGAGGGAGTTAAGACAATGTAGACAACTATTTTAACTTCTGTCCATTGATATTTATCATAAAAGTAAGCTTCTAACAGTGCAGTTCCTTTAATCTAATTCCACTTTATTTTCCTTCTTCACTGTGAAATGATCTTACACTTTTTGCTGAAATTGGATCATTTCCTACTTTCGCCTTACACCTGCAATTATATTCCAGTATGTCCAGTCTCCTACAAAATTTTTTGTTCCCTGATCATCTTTCCTACTGTCCATCTCACCTTAGATTTAATGGCAAAACACTGATTTTGTCTCATGCTTTCCTATTACTGTAGAATAATCCCTTCTCACAAATTAGTGGGTTAAAGCACCCATTTGTTCAGTTTTTATTTTCAGCTGGGCTCAGCAAGGTGGTTCTCCTCCTAGTCCCACCTGGGCTTACTTATGTTGCTGCCATCATCTGGGTTCTTGACCTATGGCAGGATCGTCTGGATCGCCTGAGGCCTCATAAGGAATGACTGGAACAGCAGGAACATTTGGGCCTCTCTCCACATGGTCTCAGAGATCCAGGAGAGCAAGCCCCAAAGTGCAAGTGCTGGCCTCTTGCTCATGTCACCTTTGCTGATGTCCCAGTGGTCAAAGCAGGTCACTTGGTGGATGCCTGAGTCAGTGTTAAAGGGGACTTCACAAGGGCCTGGATGCTGGGAGTCTTGATCAATTGGGGGCCAGCAGTGTAGCCAACAGTCTACTACACCTCTGAAATGGGTGTGTGTCCCACCAGAACCATAGTTCCACCAGAACTGTAGTCCTATCTTTAACCTGCATGTGAGTCATCTTAATCTTTGACAGTTGACTTCTTTCATTTTCAGGATGTCAAATACATTTCTCTCTCATGAATCATAAATCCTTACTTTCCTCACTTCCAGCTTAGTTAATCTGTTTTGTCATCTTTGTGCTTCCATAACTGCCATAATAGTTACTTTATGTCTTTGAATATTTTTCATCTTCTCTTCATGATCTCTCCACAGATCCTGTTGTTTTATTTAGAATATTGTTTTCTACTCATCCTTGTATTCTCAGTTTCCGTGAACAACACCCAGAACAAGACTCATCATTTCTCCTCATTTGATTGGTGTAATTTCTAGTTAGAATTCAAATTTTATTTTTACATGAATACTTGTTCTCTGGCACTAACCAACAAAACTGAATCGGCAGTCTCATCTATTATAATCATATCAGACTCCATTTGTTACTGCCTCCTGAAATATATATGCAACTCTTCCATGCAGTACACCTTTAATCAGTGGAAGGTTTTCTTCTCAAAATATTTCATTGAATTCATACATTAAAAGTGCTTAGAATTACATCTGTCATCTAGTAAAAGCTTGCTGTCATTACCATTATTGTTGGTATTATACATACTAAATTTTAAGCTCAGTTTCCTGTCTCCAAAATGTAAACCCTCTTAGTGACTGTACCACGGAAACTATTAATCATCCACCCTGATACTTGATCATATAGGACAGCCCCCCAAAACAAGAATTATCAGCCCAAAAGTTCAGCATTGTCAAAGTTGAAAAACCCAGAAGTGAACTTTTTTACTCACAAGAATTATGATCTAGTGAAGAGTGTGTCCTCTGTTTCACTCTCATACTCCAGTGTGTAATACATATAATATATATCACAATCGTGTTAACTGCAAAGATAGGGGAGAAACAGTTAATATTTATTAATTGGAAATGACTATCATGAAACCTGTTCTAAATACATTCGCCCAATGCACATCGTTGTTAGGTCTTAATTAGCGGGTATGTTTGGTATGAGGTCAATGAATTTTATGTAGGAATGGTCTCCCCATAACTCATGTGTATACCATGTGTGAGTCAATGATGTAATTTTCTACTCATAGAAGTTTAAAAGAACTCAGAGATGTAGTAATATCTCCACAAGTATAGGCTGTAGGAGAGCAAAACTGCATGAAGTATTTAAAAAGTCTGCCTTTAATAGGGAATGTTTATAATATTTTGTAAAATGGGAAAAAGCATTAATTATACTCTATTCTGTATACCCCTAAGTGAAAATATCCATTAAACTATAACATGCTATCAGACAGATGAATCTTGATTTCAGAGATAGTAAATGTAAGAACAGTAATTCTCAGAAAAGTTGAAATACAGTGAGTTGCTAAGCAGAGCTATGAAAGGTATTGTTACATTTCTGGGAAGGATATGGTAGATCATGGCAGGCATTGCAGGAACTAGAAAAACTGGTTAATTTTTTGAAATGGAGTATTTAAAGGCATGAGAGTCAATTTTGAAATCCACAAAAACTAGATGCACTAAAATTCTAGAAGGAGGATTATTTCAAAGTGAGGTAAGGATTGCCTGCCATTATTTTCATGGGAAACATTCGCTAGTTAGGTAGCTGAGTGCAGGGTAGACTGAGGTAAATGACAGAGAAACCAGCAAAGCTTTTACATGTCCTGTGGGGTTGGGTATACAATCTACAAATTGCACAGCTGGTTTTCTCCGTGGGGTATTTCCTGAGTTAGGGGACTGTACAGTTTTGGGAACTAGCTTCTAAAAGAGTAAAATCATCTGCAATCTTGCTCTGCTTAAGATACAACCACTGGGGTGAGAAGCCTGTTTCAAACATTCCATCTTTCTTTCCCCATAAGAACTTTGCCAGATATTGAAACTCTGTAATATGAAAACTGAAAGGGTTTGGGCTTGTAATTTTGAAGGGCAGAGTATGCTCTCCCACAGTCTTTCAGGGCAGAGAAAAATACATGCTAGGTGCTCAGTCAGAAAAAATGGGATGCACATATTGCAAAATTAGAGATAGACAAATCTTGTACTAAGACTCCAAAACTCAAACTCAGCCCTGACCTACCTTGATTTTTTACTTAATCTTGACATGATCATCTACTGAACTGGCTCTCCCTAACAGAGAAAAGGGGAAACCATGTCTTCTGGAATATATATCACATAAGCAAGAACCTCTAAGACTTTTTATGTAGAATAACCTGCACACTGTAAACCATTACTAGGCATGAGGAGGCAAGAAAGTATAACAGAAAGGCCAAAGAAAATTAATTAGACGATGACTCCCATGATCCCCAGATGATTGAGATATTATGCATTAACCGAAAAGGACTTTAACCATGATTATTATTTTAAAGAACATATAGGAAAGGGTGAAAGGATAGAGAATTTCTTCAAAGAATATGATTTTAGCACAGGGTTGACATTTCACTGAATGTGAGTAGCCAGAGGGTACAGAAACAGCAAGAATTTTTATGATCAATAAATACAAAGAATATCATTAAAGATTCCAAAACTGGTCCTCAACATAAGTGGTAAGGATTAGATTTGTTTAAAGGAAAAACACTGGTTTGAGGAAATAAATGAGCAGATTGAAATGTGGAAACTTAGGATGGCATGGTCGGGTTCACTTGTGAGGTTCTGATGGAACACATGAAAGGTATAACAGCCAGAATTGTGCAGTTAATCTCAATTAGATGTAACAATGGATTTTACTTTGTTTCGGATGTTTCATGTGGTTGATGAGCAACCCTTCTCAAACACATCACCCTTTGTGACAACAGGGCTGACATGTGCCTTATGTGAGCCAAACTATTTCATTCTTCTGGCCTGACAATGTTTCACAGAAGGGTATTTGAATCAACTTTGGATGAGAGATTTTGGAAATGCTGTGACATCACAGAAAGTTTGATAGTGACACTTGAACCACCAGCAGCCCTGTCAAGAAAATTTATCTACAATGGAAGAAAATAAGGTTGCACATGCAGAGAAGCCAGTATGATAGGCAGGTTGATGGTACACAAGTCCAGTTAGTATTTGACTCCCTGAGAATCAAAATGTCAATACTTAATTACTCTTTTTTGTAATATTTGGTAAGTAAAGACTATGTTCTGTGATGTTTAAAAATTTTCTCTGTAATATTTCCTCAAATACATTTACTTCAAGAAAGTATATGCAATCTTCCCCATCCTTTTTAAGTATAATTTTTATTATATTTACGATTGGATTTGAATATAATTTTTATTATATTTTTGATTGGATTATGATTGCATTTGC
This sequence comes from Bradypus variegatus, assembly GCA_004027775.1. Lineage (NCBI taxonomy): Eukaryota > Metazoa > Chordata > Mammalia > Pilosa > Bradypodidae > Bradypus > Bradypus variegatus. The sequence continues at coordinate 3,370 of PVKY010015043.1, read as the reverse complement.
TGTGAAACTCAGAGTCTGGTATCTACCAGTGTCGAACCAGTTCACCCAGGTAACCTCAGTCATTCACTGTTAGGCCAGGTGCCTAAGTCCCATGACTGGGAACCCAGGCTTTCCTGCTCTCCCTTTGCTGAGATCGGCTTGGGACTCCTCTCCATACACAATAACATCAACTAGAGGCCACAGTCTCTTCCAGAGCCATGAATGCTCCCTCCCCCTCCTTGCCCGGTGGACCGTCCTTACCAGGTCATGGTCTTTTGTTCCAGCAGATTTATTCTGCATCTGGAGACTGCAGCAGAATCAGTTTTGTGTCTGCCTGTCTTCTCAGGGGAGGACAGAAAAGCCTCCATGAGGGCATGAATTTTTGGCTGTTTTGTTCTTAATGTATTTCAAGCATATTAAACTGTGCCTATACATATTAGGCACTCAGAGATAGTTCTTGAATACACAACTATAAAGCTGAAATTCAGAGTGTTTTCCCTTTGATTCTACTGATTATTGCTGTGAATTCCACACTCACAGACATTTCTGTTTTTGTTGTCTTCTAAATGAATCATTTTGTTTGTTCTTAATGTTTAGATGGGTACAGTACTGGTCTTCATATATTTGTCAACCAAGACAGTACTTATTTTCAGATTCCTGTTTCAAATTTATATATACATTTGTAGTCAGTTTTTCATTCCCACTGCAGACAATAACTATTATATATATACACATATATGTTTTTACAGCTGATGGTGACACGCTTTATTATTTAGGAAGCATGCCCTTTCCCAAAGTGCATTTGGCACATGTGCATTTTCATATGAAGACATAAAATAGTGAGATTGAGGTGGGTGGAGGTCAGGCAGCTATCATGTCATTGAGTGAGGAAGAGAATTGAGCTTCCAAGCAACAGCATTTTATAAACAGCTCATTGTAAGATGACGCTGGATCTAAGGGTACCTCAACTTGGGGCAGCTTCGCTTGGGGCAGTTTGCTTTTTGCTTTCCAACCAAGGGACGCTGGGATGAACATCACTTTGCCGCCCGCCCTCCTCCTGGAATCGGAAGCTTTTGGACGAACTCTAGGAAAATAATTTGAGTGGGGCTCTGAAGCCTCCTTTGTACTGTCCCCTCCAAGTCCCTTGCTTCCCACCCAACAGGAACATTTCCACAGTTCCAAGGAGAATGGATGGTACTTTGGGGTATCATCGCCACCGCGGGGCTGACCCAACTGTATCTGCCATGACCTGCAGGCACAGATGGCTCCCCTGCAATGAGCTGGGAGCAGAAGAAAGGCCGGTTCTCAAGCCTCTACCTAGGCACCTGAGAAGTTTCAGGCTACTAGTAGCATGCGGCTCCTTCCAACCTGGTTTTCAGCATGGTTGGGCCTGTGGGGAGATGCTCTGTTTGCTCTCCTGGACACCAGCAGCTGTCCTTCACAGCATCCTTGGCTACTGGAGAAGCATACCTGCTGGAGCGGGCGGCCCAGGTGCTGTCGGGACCACCTGCTTTCCACTGCGAGAGCCCCGATCTGCTGCATCACATTAGTTACTACCAGGGCTGCACTTGGCTGTCTTCTGACCTTTTTGTTTGCTTTTAGAACTCAGCAATGGGTATAGGCCGTTGAAAAGACAGGTGACTGGTGTCTGCGCTTGTGATGGCTTAAAAACAAGCAGCTAATCAAAGTCTCTCCCCAACTCCCTTTAAAACCAGCTGTAGCCCCAGCGGCCGCGAGTGAGCGCGAGCGCCACAGAGCCCCGAGCTGCCGCCGCGGAGCGCGCCCCAGACGCCGAACAGGTGGCCAGAGGCTGCGGGCGCCGAGGAGAGGGCGGAGGGCGGCCCGCGGGCAGCGAGAGGCCGGGCCGCGCGGGCCTCCAGGCGCCGAGCATGCGAGCCGAGCGGCCCCCCGGTCCTGCTGCTGCCGCCGCCGCGCGCCCCTAGCCGCCGCCGGCTGCTCCCGGGCGCCTGTTGTGCCGTCCCCGGGCCCGCGGCCCGAGCGCGGGGCTTCGCGGCGCCCAGGGTCCAGCCGCCCCGGCCCGGGGCCGCCCCAGCCCAGGGGCCAGCGAGGGAGCAGCCAGCGGGACGGCGGCGGCGGCGGCAGCAGCAGCATGAAAGTGACGGTGTGTTCCGGAAGGACCCGGGTGGTCGTGCCGTGCGGAGACGACAACATGAAAGTTTTCATTCTCATCCAGCAAGCCCGCTACAGGAAGGCCATTGCCAAGGATCCAAACTACTGGATTCAGGTGCATCGTTTGGAACATGGAGACGGAGGAATGCTGGATCCTGATGACATTCTCTGCGATGTAGCAGATGATAAAGACAGACTGGCAGTGGTGTTTGATGAGCAAGAGCCACACCACGGAGGTGATGGCACCAGTGCCAGCTCTATAGGCACCCAGAGTCCAGAGATATTTGGCAGTGAGCTTGGCACCAACAATGTTTCAGCCTTTCAACCTTACCAAGCAACAAGTGAAATTGAGGTCACACCTTCTGTCCTTCGTGCAAATATGCCTCTTCATGTCTGACGAAGCAGTGACCCAGCTTTAATTGGCATCTCAGCTTCTGTCAGTGATAATAACTTTTCCTCTGAAAAGCCTTCACGGAAAAACCCCACACGCTGGTCCACAACAGCTGGTTTCCTCAAGCAAAACTCTGCTGGCAGCCCCAAAGCCTGCGAGCGGAAGAAAGATGAAAACTACAGAAGCCTCCCACGGGATACCAGTAACTGGTCTAACCAATTTCAGAGGGACAATGCTCGCTCGTCCCTGAGCGCTAGTCATCCAGTGGTGGACAAGTGGCTGGAGAAGCAAGAACAGGATGAGGACGGCGCAAAAGACAACAGCCGTGTTGAACCAGTTGGACATGCTGACACTGGGTTGGAGAATATACCCAACTTTTCTCTGGATGATATAGTAAAGCTCGTACAAGTCCCCAACGATGGAGGGCCTGTGGGAATCCATGTAGTGCCTTTCAGTGCTCGAGGCGGCAGAACCCTGGGGTTATTAGTAAAACGATTGGAGAAAGATGGTAAAGCTGAACAAGAAAGCCTTTTTCATGAAAATGATTGCATTGTCAGGATTAATGATGGCGACCTTCGAAATAGAAGATTTGAACAAGCACAAAACATGTTTCGCCAAGCCATGCGAACACCCATCATTTGGTTCCATGTGGTTCCAGCAGCGAATAAAGAGCGGTATGAACAACTATCCCAGAGCGAGAAGAACAGTTACTACCCCAGCCACTTCAGCCCTGACAGCCAGCACCGGGACAGCAAGAGCGTGACCAGCGCTGGACACCCGGCACTGCAGTGGGCACCGCGGCGGGCAGCCCACCTGATCAGACGGACTCCCACCCACGACTACCTAACGGCGCCAGCCCCCCCCCCCCCG
>PVKY010015042.1:0-10332 GCA_004027775.1 Bradypus variegatus | reverse complement strand
CCAAGAAGTTGTGACACCTACATCAGAAGCACTGGGTTGTAGGAGAACCAAGATAATTACAGGAGCTTGGTGTACTCGGTACTGGGTTAATGGTGTAAGTCTGAACTCAGTTCTGGTCTTACCTTCTTTACAGTCTTAGTTGCTCTATTATTATAAACATTCTATTCTAATGCAGCCTCTACAATAGTTTTGTTAAAAAGGTTTGGTTAATTGCACCTGTCCTCAATATTTTCCAGCATCCTAATCAATCACTATTAATACTAAGATTTTTTTTCTCCTTTATTTTGGCAAATTGTTCTTAGTTTTCCCAGGACTGTAAACAAATTTTAAAAATTAAATTTTTTTTACTTCTGAATATCAAAAGCAATTTTAATCTAGGCTAACATATTACACTACATGTGAAATGTGATACAATATTAAAATCAGATTTTACAAAAGATCCTGTTTGGGCCTGACACTTGGACTATGAATTTGAACTAAAAGGGATTTGATCTTACTTACTGCTATCTAAAGTACATATTTTGTAGTAATATGTCAATTTTTTTAAGGAATTCCATCACAAGAAATTGAAATACACCACCACATCCAAGATGGCTTCCCGGCCTTTTGGATCTTCACTATTTCCAAAGGGGTAGAAAAATACATTCGAGTATTTCTATTCTTAATTGCCTACAACTCAAAATACTATATTTTCATGATCAAAATGCATCATAGATCAGTGTATCTTATTTCCATGAGAACAAAAAAGAATATTTCCATATTTTAGTCTTCCCTTCAGAAAATCGAAAGTGGTTAGGAATTGAACCCATATAAGCCCATTGAGTAGTGCAATTTTCCACTGCCTCACAGAATTAGATATCGAGATAAAAACAAACAAACAAATAAAAAATTACATCAGCAAGCATTATTTAAACTTGCCTCCTCTGATGGGGGAAAGAATGAAATTTTCAGCTGAAAGATCGAAGATAACATAGAGGAACTCTTTCAGAAAGTAGGGAAAATAAAAAACAGATGGACAATAAGAGGAAAAAGTTAAGAAAAACAGAGGGTCAGTCCAGGAGATTCAACATCCAGCTAATGGGAATTCAAGAAAGCAAAAGAACAGTAAAAATGGAGGGGGGAGTAAATTATCAAAGAACTAAATTATCAAAACTGAAAGAAATAAACTTGCAGGTTGAAAAACCCATTAAGCACAACAAATAGGAAAAAGAAAAACAAAATAGCTCACACTGAGTAAAATTTCAGAGCACCAGTAGTAAAAAGAACTTAAAAGTTTTCACACATCAGAAAACAAAAAGAGGTTATGCTTTAAAGGACTAGACATCAAAATGGCACAAGACTTCCCTACAGGAACATTGGATAAGAATTAGAGAAAATTTGAGAATAAACATGATTTTCAAACAAATTCTATACTCAGCAAACTATCCAGAAACTGTGAAGTTAAAACAAAGATATTTAAAATACATACCAATTTAAAAATGTACCTCCTCTACACACTTCCTTGAAAACCACTAGAGAATATGTTCCAGAAAAATAAAGGAATAAACCCAAGGAGGATCCCTTACATAAAAATATTGAGGCAAGGACTTGGAATGACACTGGTTCATCACACTAGAGAACCACAGTGCAGGCTGGGGCAGGGCACAGAGGGCTTGGAAAGGTAAGCTCCCCCATGAAAACGGAAATGGAATGGAAGTAATATTTGGTATGTTGAATATTCAGTAGTATTAACAGGCTTTTCACAAATTTGATGGGGCACTTTAAAAAAATGAAACAATTATTAGCCCCAGGAAAAACTGATGTGCAAAGGGAAAATGTAATATCATACACACTGGTTGTTGGCATAAGTAGAATGGGAGGGTGGGAATGGCATTAAGCTAAACTGTCATAGGCAATAATAGGAAGTCAATAGGTAATGTCTAAGAGATAAATCAGGAAATAGTAATTATTTATACAGAAGTTGTTTTTCAGGTAAAACCATGGGAATTTAGTCACAGTTCAAGGCTGGGAAAAAGTCCAAATCAAAGGTGTCAACAAGGCGATCTTCCTCCCTGGAGACTGTGGCACTGTGGGGCTGGCTGCCGGCGATGCTCGGTCCTTAGTTGGTCACATGGCACCTGATGGCATCTCCTCTCTCTCCCTTCTCTTCTGAGTTCTGTTGATGTTCAGTTGATTCCTGTGTCTTTCTCTATCCCTCTGTCTGAATTTCACTCTGCTTATAGAGAACTCCAGTAATAGGATTACGACCTTTCCTGATCAGGTTGGGCCACACCTTAACTGAAGTAACCTCATCAGAAAGTCCTACTTACAATGGGATCACACCCACAGGAATGGAATAAGTTTAAGAGCATGTTTTTCTGGGGTACATACAGCTTCAAACCACCACAGAGGTCAAGAGCTGAGCAAGCATAGATTATAGGAGAGATGTCTGTAGAAATATGTTACTTTATTTTTAACTATATGCACTTATTACTTTTATTAAAAAAAAAAGTTTAACCATACTCAGCAGTTATGCAGGAAAGCATTAAAGGTAACATTTCTGTGGGTCCTCAGAGATTCCCTGTATTCAAGAGGTTTGACTTCAGAAGGGGCTATCAGAAGGTGGCAGAAGAAGTGCTTCTCTCCTGAGTGCTTGGGAAGATGGCCAGGGAAAGGCACTACTTAGATACACAGGATAGAATCAGGAGCTTGGTCTGTACCCAGAGGTTTTCCTTCACCAAACATCAAAGAACTGTTTTAAAAAAAATGAGAAAACAAAATCATAAAGACAGCAAACCAAACGATCAAAACAAAAAAATGAAGTTAAATATTTGCTTTTCTCACCACTCTTGCAAAAGCCAGTCAGGCAAGCACTTACCTGCCTTGAAGGTACTGATCAGGGTAAATGCCCAAATATTCAAAGCCAACAGTGTGACTGCAGGTTAAAGATGCCAGCAGCAAGAGGACCACAGGAAGCCCCAGGCTCTAGGGCCAAGATGTTCTTAGGGTTAAATCCCAGCTCTTCCACTTTGTTGTATGACTTTGAGGAATTTACTGAGTCGCTCTGGGTTTCAGTTTCCTCATCTGTATAGGTAATAGCTACATGTTTATAGATGTATAAACATGTATATACATGTTTATAATATTTACATGTTTACAGATAGTAATATTTATATAATATTACGTGAATTGCTATGAAGGTGGACAATATGCATAAACTCCTTAGCATGGTGCATTCAGTACATGCTAACATTATTAAAATACTCATAGCCAAAAATTAAATGGGGAAACAGAGGCACTGGGAGTTTATGGACACTCTTTACTGACTGTCTTATACTGAACAAGATTTGGAATCGTCAACTTCTGGTTTCTAGACCAGGCCTTAGACCAGAAGTTTTGAGACCCATATCATAGTAATAAATGCTAGTGATATGAAAAATCATCCAAAGTCTAGCTGATACCAGCAATGACATTTTCCATGCTGGTGGAAACAAAGCTGTAAGGCGCGCGCGCGCGCATGCGTGCGTGCGTGCGTGCGTGCGTGCGTGCGTGTGTGTGTGTGTTTAAATTTTATTTTGAAATAAATTCAAACTTACAGGAACAATTGCAAAAACAATACAAACCCCATACACAGAGCTCCAGCATACCCCGACCTCTCTCCCCCGATATCCCAATCCACCAACCTTAACATCCCGTCACACCACCGTTTCTTTCTTTCCCTCTCTCCATCATCTATTGCTCTGTCTTCTGAACATATGAGAGCAAGTTGCCCACATCCTTGAACAAACACTATAATTCACATATACAATTCCCATGAACAAGAACATTCTTTTATGCAATCCCATGTAATGTGTTTTTGAGAATGTACCTGGTGAGATACTTTTAGAAAATTACTTAGTTTTCCAATGTAATAATGATTGTTCCTTCTCTGCTGTTTTCTTTCAAAATAATTAAAAATTAGTTAAAAGTACAGTTGCAAACTGTTTCTCTGAAGGCTGCATAATTTTGATGGAAGCCAACAGATTAAAATTCTTAACAAATATACCCAGTGTGGAATGCTGAAGTACCCTTTTGGGCAATTTTTCATAGCAATGGATTCATTTTATTCTTGTCACCATAACAACAAGACGAATCACTCTATTATTTTCATCAAAGCATTTCCAATTATTTCCTCTCACAGTTTAGGCCATAGACAAAACTAGAGAGAATGGTGTTGGGCATAAAACGAACCACAAACTAATCATTTCCTCCCACAATTAAAGGTTTCTCCTAGGTAGCTAATATCCTATGGCTACTAAAGTCTCCAAATATCTAAAAAAAAAAGAAAAAGAAAAAAAAATATTTACCTAATCTCTTTTGGGTTGGGGAACCCAGGGGATAAGAGTATATTACCAATTAAAAAACTAAGAAATTAAAAACTATTCATTTAATTTTCTGGAGTTTTCCTTTTTGAAGTGAAAGTAAATAATTTTAAACTTCAACGATTATGGACCCTTATTGCTGAAGCACTATTCTATCCTATGCCTCTAACTTGTCAAAAGTAATACATTGGGATTAAGGTAACATGGCAGTGATATAGCTCTGATGGAGTATCAGACATGCCCCTTTATACAAGATACCTAGAGGGAAGGACAAAATAATGAAACAGCACTGAGCTTTACCAAAACACAATAGTGTTTGACCCTGTAAGAGGAATGCATTTGCTAAGCAGCCAAAGATAAATTCCGCCTACAGAAATGAGTATAACTAGTTTTTCTATATATGTAACCAGCATGCTCAGATGTCACCACTTGGATATAGAAGAATGCCACATTTGTATCCTACCCACTGAGTTCAGAACCAAAGCCCCTGTTTAGTGTATGTCCCCTTTTCCATTCCTGCCACCTCTCAGACAAACCTCAAGATACAGCTGCATGTGGGCTCAGAAATCTGACCTCATATTCCTCCTCTTCAACCCTTCATGCTATTATTACTTCTTTTTTTCCTTCTTCAAGGCCAATTGCTTTTTTTTTTAACTTTTTATTTTGAAATACTTTCCAACTTACAGGACAGTTAAAAAATAATTGTACAAACCCCATACTGAGAACTCCCCTGAATACCAGATCCACCAGTTTTAACATTTTGCCATATTTGCCATATCATTTGATTTATCTACCCATCAGTCTACTATTCTATCTGTCCATCTATCAATCCATTTTCTGAACACTTACGTGTAGGTTGATGTTTCAGTTTGCTAAGCTGCCAAAAGGCAATATAACAGAAAATGGGTTGCCTTTAACAATGGGTATTTATTAAGTCACATGTTACAATTCTAAGACCATGAAAACGTCCAAATTAAGGCATCAACAAGAGGATCCTTTCTCTGAAGAAAGGCTGCTGGCACCTGGGGTTCCTCTATCACATGGGAAGGCACATGGCAATGTCTGCTTGTCCTTCTCTCCTGCATTCTGGCTCTCTCTCTCTCTCTCTCTCATTGTCTGTCTCTCTCAACTCCTGTGGGTCCTTCTTGCTTCTCTAGGCATTCCTCTCCCTTTGCTCTCTTCAAATGTCTCTGCCTTTTATCCTTTCATAAAGGACTCCATTAAAGAATTAAGACCCACCTTGAATGGGCTGGGTCACATCTCAATTGAAACAACCTAATCAAAAGTCCCACCCACAATAAATCTGCACCCGCAAAAATGGATTAAAAGAACATGGCCTTTTTCTGGAGTACATAACAGCTCCAAACTACCACAGTTGTATATACATCAAGCTTCTTGAATACTTAATACTGCCACGTACATTTACTGAGAACAAGGGTATTCAGTTATGTAATCACTTTAAGTGCAGCTATCAAGTTCAAGAAATTGAACATTGATATAAAGTTTATATCTATATTCCAATTTTGTCATAGGTCCCAAAAATGTCCTTTTGGGCTTTTTCTCCTCCATTATTAGATACTGTTCCAAGATCATGTATTGCATTTAACTATCGTCTCTTTAGCTGTTCTTTTTTCTTCTTCTTCTTCTTCTTATTATTATTATTATTCTAATTGAAGGAACATACATGCAATTTGAACTTTCCCATCTCAATCACTCCGAAGCACACTATTTTTGGGGATTACTCATATTGTTGCAATACCCTCACCACCTTCGATTACAATGACTTTCCTGTCCCAAAACAGAAACCTACACCCATTATGTATTAACTTCCCATTTCTCCTGCCCCCACTCCCATCCCTGGCAACCTGTATTCTAATTTCTGTCTCTATGAGATTGCATATTCTCCAATATTTTCATTGTAGTTGCCATGGGACTTAAATTTAACATCCTAAATCTATGACATTCTCACTTGCTTAGATATCAAGTTAACTTCAATGGTATATTCAAACTATGTTCCTATACTCCTCCATCCCCCTACCTTTATGTAGTTCTTGTCACAAATTACATTATGAGCCCCAAACCACTTAGTTATCATTACATTTTATGCATTTGTTTTTTAGATCTTGTAGGATGTAAACAGTCTAGTTATAAACCAAAAAAACACTAGTATTGACATTTATAGTTACTCATGTCATTACACTTACTAGAGCTCCTTACTTCTTTATGTGGCTTTGATCTGTTGTCTAGTTTCCCTTCCATTCAACCTACAGAACCCTCATTAGCATTTCTCATAGAGCCAGTCTAGTGGTGACAATGTCTGTCAGCTTTTGTTTATCAAGGAATGTCTTAATCTCGCCATCATTTTTGAAAGACAGTTTTGTCAGCTATAGAATTCTTGATTGGTGATTTCTTTTTTCTTTCTTTCAGCACTTTAAATATATCATCCCATTGCCTTCTTATCTCATGGTTTCCAATTAGAAGTCAGCATTTATCTTCTTGAGGCTCCCTTCTATGTGTCATGGTGCTTCTCTTTTGTGGCTTTCAGAATTTTTCTTACCTTTGACAATTATATGTCATGGTGTGGGTCTATTTGAGTTTATCCTGTTTGGAGTTAACTGAGCATCTTGAATGTATATATTCACATCTTTCCTTAAATTTGGGAAGTTTTCAGCCATTATTTCTTTGAATGATATACATGCTCCTTTCTCTCTTCTCCTCCTGGGATTTCAAAATACATATAATTGGTGTGCTTAATAGTGTCCTACTCTCAGGTTCTGTTCACTGTTCTTCAGTCTTTCTTCTTTCTGCTCCTCAGGCTGGATTATTTCAATTGTCTTACCATCAAGTTCACTGATTCTTTCTTCTGCCAGCTCCAATCTGCTGTTGAGCCCCTCAAGAGAATTTTAGTTTCTGTTACAAACAGCACTGTTTGGTTCTTTTTCATAACTTCCATCTCTATATTGATACTCTCTTTATGTTCACCTATCATTTTCCTGATTTCCTTTACTTCTTTGTCCAATTTTTCCTTTATCTTTTTTAGCATATTTAGGATCATTTCTTAAAAGTCTTTCTCTGTTATGTTCCAGGTCTGATCTTCTCATTGATGGTTTCTAATTCTTTAATCTGTTCCTTAGCTTAGGCCATTGCTTCCTGTTTCTTTATATGTTTTGTAAACTTTGTTTGAAACTGGGCATTTTGATATTTGGATGTGTTATCATTGAAATTTAGATTCTAAGGTGTTTGTTCCTGAAGCTTGCTTCCAGTTAGTGTTATGACAGAGCTTTTCTTGAACGCCTGAAACTTTAAGAAGAAGAAGGAGATGGAGAAGGAGGAGGGAAAAGAAAATACCTTTCCTAGTCTTTGCAGGTTGACCTGTTTGAACTCTCTCCTTCAGAGATTATTCATACATTGAGTTTAGAGAGTAACTCAAGACTGAAGCATATGGGCCCCCCTGAAGTTTTCTGTGCATGCATCTTTTCTTGGGTATGTGTGTGTGGCCCAAGGAATGCCCCTGTTTACATGGATACAAATGTTGCCTCTTTCCTAGGAAGCAGTTTCCTCATGGACTATGCCTTCCACTTCATCTCATTGTTTCTGTCATCTTCCAAACTTGAGAGCACTCCCCTTAATTTTGCTCCTGGCTCTCTGTCACTCAATATTACTTCTGTCTTAATTCTCAGTGAAAATGTATACACCCTGGCCTCCGATCTATTGACATCACTCATTCAATGATTTTATCCTCTACCATCATCTATAGTTCTATCCCAGAACAATACTGCAATCCTGATGTTATCTCAATACCAAACATCTCACTTTACCTCCTACCTTCCCAATATCCCAAGCCCCAAAATCATCTCTTCATGCTGTGACTTCTGATCTATTGATCCCAATTCCTCTTCACTGCCCCTCATCCTTTGATGTCCTTCCTTCCTACTCCACTTAAATTCCATGGTCAATCATTCTAATTTGCTCCTTGCATATACCCTTAACTCCCCTCCCTCTTTCTTTGTTTCTTCACATTCCCTTGGTAAAACTGTAACCCTAGTTCAATCCACCCCTCCATCTACTCCATTCTTCCACCCATGCAACTAATCATGGCTTAGGAAAAAAATCACAACCATGTTAACTAGTCCCAGTTGTACTTCATGACCACGTACTTCAAGATGGCCCTTAATGCCACCAGGCAATCACAGAATACATTCTGAGACCATTCACCCCCCTGTTCCCAAGAGACTATTTCATATTTGTTTCCTATTCCTCAAAAACGTCCTATACCTCCTACACCATCCTCACTCTCACCTGATGATCTTACTTTACACTTCGTTGGGAAAACTGCAACCACTGGGCTATAACATCCATTTCTGACAGAGGATTGTATCCAGAATACATAAAAAACTCTCAAAACTCAACAATAAGAAAACAAATAACCCACCTTTAAAAACATACAAAAAAATCTGAAAAGAAACTTCAGCAAAGAAATATATGGATGGCAAGTAAGCATATGAAAAGATGCTCAACATCATTAATCATTAGGTAAATGCAAATTAGTACCACAATGAGATGCCACCACACACCTACCATAATTGCTATTTTATTTTTAAATGATTAAGTACAGAGTTTCTGCTGGGATGATGTAAAGTTCTGGAAATAGTGGTGGTGGTTGCAAAACATTGTGAATGTAATTGATGCCACTGAATTATATACTTAAAATGACAATTTTTACATTATATATTTCTACAATAAAGTTTAAACATTAAAAATTAAAGAAGGCAAATAAGCAAACAAAAAATGACAACACTTAAGGCTGACAAGGATACAGAGCAACTGGAACTCATACATTACTGGAGAATGCAAAATGGTACAGCACTTTGGAAGACGTTTGGCAGTTTCTTATAAAGCATACACTTACTGTATGATTTACTGATCCCACTCCTAGGTATTTACCAGAGAAAAATGAAAACTTTTGTTCACACTAAGACCTGTACATAGATATATCAACTTCATCCATGATCACTGAAAACTGGAAACAATCAAGATGTTCCTCAGCTAGTGGATAGATAAGCAAACTCTGGTACATCCAGTTAGTAAAATACTCCTCAGCAATACAAAGGGATAATTATTGATTCATGCAACAACATGGAAGAACCTCAAATACATTTTGTTAAGTGAAAGTAAAGCAGATATGAAAGGCTATCTATTGTGTGATTCCTGTTATATGACGCTGAAAAAGGCAATACAATAGGGACAGAGAATAGGTCACTGATTACCAGGACTGGGATTGCGTAACTGCAGGTGAACTCACCATAACTGCAGGCTGACACACCACTCTACGCATTTGTCAAAATCCACTGAGCTTTATATGACAAAGAATGAATTTAGTTATGTAAACTAAATATTATGAAGTTTGAAATAGAAAAACAATGTTTCCAAACTACTTTTGTCACAGCTGTACTCATTTCCTCAACTTTGTATCCTGTGTTCAGCCCATATGTCTATTTGATAATTTTTGGAATTTGTTCAGTATCCTTGGTGGCTTAATACATGATCAACATTAGTAGTTGTTCTATTTATTTTTAATAAATGTGTACTCTCTGTCTACTTGGGATAGAGAATCTATTTGATCAGCCTTGTTATTCATATTACTCAAATACTCTATATAGTTACTTATATTTGCTTTGCTTGATATATCAGTTTCTAAGAGAGGGATATAATTTTCCCACTGGCTTTACTCCCTAAAGTTATATCACTCTGCTTGATATATTTTTTAGCTATGTTATTAAGTAAATAAATGTCCATAATTACTTCATCTTTTCATTTGATCACTCATTTAGTCAATATGATACATCCCTCCTTGTTCCTTTTGCTTTGAGTTACATTATATCTAATTTCAATATCTATCTATCTCTCTCTCTCTATATATATATATATATACACACACACACACACACAGACTTTCTTTTTGTTAGTATTTGCATGAACATTTTCTGTCTCC
>PVKY010015041.1:0-10333 GCA_004027775.1 Bradypus variegatus | reverse complement strand
ATTCTCCTACAACCTTTATTCTGGAAAACATAAGAGAAATATACTGATGCCAAGTTTTGGAGATTTCTGTGAGGCCAAATGGAAAACCAATCCAAAGTCCAGTCTGTCTGCCTGGGAAGTCCTTCCTCTAGGAAAACACGTCACTGTACCGGGCTGTTCACCTCTCCCTCTACAGTGTTGGCCTCTCATGTTTGCAGACTTAACAACAAAAGCTACTGATTGTCAGAGTCCAGAAAGGGAGCTTGATTAAGTAAATGTCCACAGCAACCTCAAACAAGGAGCCCTTATTAGGTGTTTAATAAACAGAAAACTGTGCCTACAATTATTATTGGAATTTATTGTTTTTCAAAGTTGGTAAATGTGCATTGCAAACAAGGTGAAAATTGTAACAGATGGCTCATTACAAATGTTCTCACTTTCAGGAGCTTCTCCTAACTTAATAATTGGTGATATGACCTTCAAACAATCTGCAAATTCACTGTGGCAGAACAGTAAGTCTGAAAGGGCCTTTAAAAATCATCTAATCTAATCCAACCATTTCATTTTTCTGAAAGAGAAATGAGCTTGAAGGAGGAGAACTGAGTTGTCTAGTCATCACATAGCTAGTAAAAGCTGATTCAGGAGGGACTCAAACCCATGTTCTGAGACTACCAGGCCAGTTGCATTTTTATTACCCCATGCAATCTGAGGAGTTGAGACGTGCTCAAGCCCATACAGCTACTCAGTGCGAGGGCTTGGCCTAGTATCCTAGCTCAGAACCAGTGCTTTTCCTATAACATACCAACATTCACCTTAAACTTGGTCTAAGAGCCGAGTTTCTGCAAACTAGTCCCTTTCAGACTTCACAGTAGAGAAAAATCCCCAAGTACCGTAAGCTCATGAGACCATAATGCCTAGCCTGAACCAACACACACAGATCCTATCATTTCATTTGAGAAAAATCTTTCATGATTCTCAAGTTCCACCAGACAATGTAAACCAGGAACAAAACTCAGCCAATTCAGTGTAGCATAAAACAAGAAGTACGCTAACCACTGTGCACCCTGGGAACTAGTGGGTCAGGTGGATAAACCCTGCTTGTTCTGGGGTGAAGCAGGAAACAGAGGGGCAGGGCAGCAGCTGGTGGGGAACAGCCAAGAGGGGAAAGATCATATTTTAATGAAATGACTACCAACAAGACTAACAGCAGTGATTAACGTTCCTCTAGATAATCTCCTCTGGAGCCCAAGGGCTCTCTTCCTTACTCTCTTACCAAATATTACTAAAGGGAGTGTCTCAGGAAAAAAGAAACAATAAACTAAGGAGGTTCTGAACTTTTACGGACCTTAAATTTTTCCCTCATATAAAGGAGGGATCAAATGATTCCTTCCAGCTCCAAAAGACTGTGACACCAAACCAGGGGCCTCTCATTTTTCAGGTTAAGGTACAGACAAGCATCTCAGAAGGTTTGTTCATTAGGAAAAACTTGTGAGGATCAACTGAAAGAGCTGCAGTTAGACCAGGGTTTGAGCCCTGGCTCTGTCACCTTTTGCCTTTGTGTCCTTGGACAAATTAGTTAACCTCTTTGGGCCTGTATCCTAATCTTTAAGAAGATAATAATACCACCTACCTTACAGGATTACCAAGAGGATTAAAAGAAATAAAGTAATGGATGTGAAAATACCTCCTGCAGTATCTGCCACTTAGCTGGCAACTGATTTGTGAGTAGCTTGTCTTCCTTCATATATGTCTGCGGGATTGGTCAGCAAGGAAAAAAGTTGAGCTGAATACATTACCCTCTAAAATGTGAAGGAAAGGTTTTTAAAATGAATGCAGCAAACTTCTTCTAAGTACCCACGTGTAAGGCACAGACTAAACCAGGAACTGCTGGGGCTCTTGGTGAGTACTCACGGGGTATAAGGGACAAGGATATGTACATGTTACAGAGGGACAAACCAGGTGCTGGGGGCAGTGCAGCTCAGTACCATAACAGGATACACAATATAGAAACCAACGAGACAGATGGTTCCTGTGGCTTTTGAGCCACCCAGGTTCTCACTTCCAAACACAGGTTTACAAAGCTATGAATAAGGAGGCATTTTCTTACCTGGGGGAAAGCCTACAAAGAATCTCTTTATTAGAGAACTGGTTAACCAATTCAAATATTCCCATACAGCAGTTCTATACCAGTAGTCAGTGATAGGGGAAAACAACCAACAATAACCTACTTACTATGTGCCAAGCAATATCTTAAGCACTAGGCAAGCAAGAACTAATTTAATATAAAGATTCCATGAGATAAGAACTAGTACTGAAGGACTATTATTATTCCCATTTTACTGAAGAGGAAACTGAAATGTTCAGCTAATCAACTGAGATTAGACCACACGTCTGCTAGACTCCAAAGCTTATGTTCTTAACCAATTTTTTTTTCAGTTTTTACTATGGAATATCACCTATGTACATAGAAGAGATAACTTCCCAAGTGCAATTTAACAAATAGTTAGAGAGAAAATTTCAAAGAATGTTATAGGTTACAGTTCCATGGTTTCAGTTATTTCCTTATTGTGAAATATATATGCAAAAAGGTGATAACTTTCAAAGTACGATTTAACAAGCAGTTATATAGGAAGTTTCCAAGAATTTAACCACTTTTTAGACTTTCTTTCCTGGAAAAATAAATCACAGGTAGAAAGACCTAAGAAAATAGAATCCCAGGGTGGATGCTCAAGGAATACTTTAATGGAACCTGGCAATGGTTTCCTGTTCTAGCTATTATCAGATATGTAAATTAATAGGTAGAAGTATCTAATTCTTGCTACTGTAAAAAGAAAGGCCAAGGGTGAGAAAGATAGACCTGCCAGAGATCCAGGCCTCTCACTGAAGTGCCAGTGATGCCTAGGGGTGGGCCCCACGCTTCTTAGCAGTGCCCCTTCCAGACTGCACCGAACAGAAGACAGCCCTGGGCTGGGAATTCATCCTCCAGAAGATGCAAAAACCCACCTAGAATGTAGGAAAGCTCCTTGAATGTGATGGGTTACTCTTCAGCTTTGAAATCTCGTAGTCCTCTCAGATTCTACCCTGCTTCCTCCATCCCATACCCGCTGACTTGCCTATGACATAAGGCATTTCCCACTGATAGGTGCCTTCTTCTCCACTCCTACCAACGCCCCAGCTCAGGGCCCACCTTACCTACTTCCAGATTGGTGCTCTGACTTATCCTCGTCCAATCCATTCTGCCCACCAATGCCAGAATAATATTCTAAACACAATATGCCCCCATCAGGACTTCTTCTGCCACTAAACCTTTGGTCTCTACTGCAAACCAGAAAATTCCACAATCCTCAGCCTGGCAGTCAAAGTCCTTCAGTCTGGCTTCACCACCCTCTCAGACTTACCTTTCTCTTCCTGATTCCCCAACCTCCCAGCTCTCAGCTCTACCACGTATCAGTTCATCATTCCTTAAGAAGACCTTGAAATTTGCCCACCTTTGCACTCTTCTCCCTAACCACTCACTGCTCCTATGCACCACTTCCTATCCCCTTATCCTTTCTCTCAAAGCATTTATCCCTGACATATGATATTCATGTATTTACTTGGCTGTCTCTCCTCACCAGAACATACATTCCACAAGGGAATGGGTTTGGTCTGTTTTGCTCCCTGCTATATCCCCCAGGGCGTAGAAGTGCTTGGCACACAGTAGGAACTCAATATATATTTGTGGAATGAAGGTATGAACAGAGTTCTCCCCCACTTTTGAAATTCCACATTATTACATACAGGTCTTATAGCAGCTTGTCTTGATTTGTCAGGGTTTTTTTTCCTTAATTAGCCCAATTAGACAATGAATTTCTCAAACACACAAACCACATATTATTCATTTCCACATATATGTATTAAGGGCTTGCTATGTGCCAGACCCTGTTATGTCTCAAGCAGCCAGGAATATCAGAAAGAGTACTGGAAGAAGACGTAAGTTAGTCCTGGTTCCACCACTAGCTCAGTGACCTTGGGCAAGTCAGTTTCCCTCCCTGGGCTTGTTTCCTCATATGTAAAATGAGGAGACTGTACATTATTTCAAAGTTTCTCCTGGCTCTAGCATCTGTTAAAATTTATGAGGTAAAACATGGCCAAGCTGAGTGCCTTAGACACCACAGGCACTCAGTAAATATTTGATTTCTTTGTTGTGGATTCTCCTGTTACACAAAAGGAATCTGAGTTATCTTGGACAGAACAAATAAAAGTTTAAGTCCTACTTCCTTCTCTGACTCCACAGGCAATCTTGTTCTGGTGCTTTGTAGTACAGAGAGGATGAAGTACTGGACTTGAAGTTGGAAAATACGAACTCTGACCACCACCACATATTTAGCTTTGGACCTTTAACAAGTCATTTCTGGGCCTCAGTTCCCCCTCATCCCTAAAGAAGCCAAAATTTTTATGGTCAAAGGTCCCATGTGCCTTCCTATTTAGGGCCTTTTTTACACTGTTTCCTATGCCTGGAACGTTCAACTGACCAACTTCTACTTATCCATAGGGGTCAGCATAAATTTGCCTTTCTTTTATGTATTCCCTATACCCTACCCCCATCCCTGGTGCACTCTAATAGCACCTATCCCAATTGTTTACCTCAGTTTTTATAGCATTTATCTTAATTATTATCTCACTTTTTTTACCACCAATCTCTAGGACTGTAAGCACAAGAGCAAGAACTGTGTTTTGTTCACCATTGTATTCCTTAGCTTGGCTAAGTGCAAAACAAGGCACAGAAGTATCAACAAATATTTTTTAAATGAATGGATGAATGCATAAACTAATGAATATGTGAAAGCGGGCCAGTCCCTCAACCCCCACCCCACCGGCCCCTAAGCAAAAGGGTCAGTCTTTAGGTTGCCCATTTTGCAATGAGGAAACAGCTTCTAGAAACCTTTCTGGTTCATGCAGCTAAAATCTGACAAGCACCACTGCACTCTAAGATCTTTCACAAGTTTTTAAGAAACAAGGTTCAAGACAAGGAATCTATGTTACATAGGGCTTAGAAAAAGTCACTGGAAATCATTAGAGCTGAAGAACTCTGGAAGCTTGGGGAAAAAAAAAATAGCAGAAGCCTATTATCAAGAATGAAAACAAAATCCCATGCTCCCACGGTGAGGAAGTGACCCACCAGTGGCCTGGTCCTTGTATTCAGGATGGAGGAAGTGACTGTCCCCCGGCTGAAAGCCAGGAAGCGGGGGCAGACATCTCCAGAACAGCTCTCCCTACCCCGCCTCCCATTCCCTCCTGCCATCTTTAGAGCTTCTGCCTGCCGACCCTGACCAGCCCAGAGGCTGGGCCACCCACAGAGGTGGCTGGGAAGTACAGGCGACAGATGGATCCTGGTGCAGGGGGACTGTCAGGGAGGGCAGGAAGCTGCAGCGTGGTGTATGGGGGTGATTGGGAGGGGAATGCAGGCCTTCTAATCTAACCCTGAAGCTACCCTTCACCCTTGGACAACTCCCCCTTTGGGAGGCGTTTATCCACACATCTCTCAGAGACCAGGGAATAACCAACTCCCAGGAGAGGGCCCAGAGGGCCCGGAATCCTAGGCAGTATCCTTCCCTTCTGAAGTAGAGATCTTTCAGAATGGGGCAATCTCTCCTGCCCCCAATCTGCGTCCTAAACCCCACGAAAGCCCACGCTCCCTTGTTTCCTGCGAAGAGACGCAACACTCAGGGACCCCAGGCACCCAGATACCCGCGGGAAGCTCTGGAACCCGGCGGGGAAATCATATCCTCCTCCCATTTTCCACAGAAAACCCAGAACCCGGGGTAAGGGGTACACTTTCCATCCCTTCGTCATTACCTCCGAACCCTAGAGCCCCTTACTTCCCATATTCCACGAAAGTCCCACCTCAAGGGTACCCAAGGCGCTCCACTTCCCTGGAGGGGGTTTTGATTTGGAGACTTGCTATCGCCAGGTCCACACAAAAAGCTGGATCCTAGCAGCGCCAGCATCCCTCCCAGCCGGGCACTCCAACTCCCGGGAAGTCCCCCAACCCGCCTGCTGCTCGGAGCCCCCGGTCCCCTATGATGCCCCGGTTCCCCAATTTCCAGAGACCCACAACCTCCCAGTTCCCTGGGAGCACCATGCCCAACCTTCAATTCTTCCCTCCGCAGAGCCGGAACCACGCGGGGCTCCTCAGCCCGAAACCTTCAAGGGGCTGTCGGCTACCTGCAGGCAATCTCCACCCGGATTTAGGAGATAACGGCGGAACCGGGCGGCGCGGCCCTTCCTTACCCGCCTGCGTGGCCATGGTCCCGGGAGTGCAGAGGAATAGGAGGAGGAGGCGGAGGCGGAGGCGACGGCTACTCCCCGCAGCTCCCCGGGCCGCCTCAGGCGAGGGAGGATCTCTGCCCCAGGCGCGACCGGGATGCACCGCCTACGGCTCCCGGGGAGGACCAAACCGCACCTGGAACCCGGGCCCGCCCGCCGACGCCCCGCCCCCCGGGCCCGGGTCCGCCCCCTGGCCGTGAACCAAGCTCTCCCGGAGTTAATAAGGTTGATCCTGAGCGGGCGGGAGGACTCAAGGGTCCTCAGCGCCTTCTTTTTACAGATGGAAAAACGGAGGACCAGAGAGGACAAGTTCTACTGCCTCGAAATGGCTCGGCTCTTTCGGAGCGGAGCTGGGTTGGGAATCTTGGTCTCCTCCTAGTCGATAGCGCTTTCCAGTGATATGTCTGGAAACAGGAATGTGAAATACGGAGAAGCAGGGCTACCCCACAAATAGCTTTGGGGGATTGAGGGTGGTTTTCCCTTCCAGCACAGAGAAGCCACTTCTCTGCGCCACTGTGAGAAAGCTGACACTCCGTAGGCAATCTTGAGGTCCAAGACTGTACATAGGTGGCAACCAGCTTACCAGAGGCAGATCCTTAGCTAAGGTCAAGTAGGTATATAAATGAGCCCAGAGCACTAGGGCACACATGCTTGTGGGAAGAGGAGCAACCCCGCTGCCGGAACGCTGGCCTGCTAACTTCCAAAGTTTCAAGGCAAGCCAAAAATTCAGATATTTAGTTAAAATCTCCCACTTTAAGAAATGTTGGTAGCTTTCAAAACAAATTTAAATGCCGTGTAAGTCAAACAAAACACTGTGGACTGGGATTTGCCCTGCGGGCTGCCAGTTTAGAATCCTTCTAGGTGGAGGAGAGAGCACTGATTGGGAGTTAGGACAGGAGACTGGGTTCTGGCAGTTGCAAGCTGGTTGAGTGGCCTTGAGAACCACTTCCCCTCACTGGATTTGGGGGGAACTGGATGAAGGGTTGGCCACGTGAGCTCATCCCTGGGTTCCTTCCCATCTGATTCTCTTGTGCTGGGTTTTTGGCAACTGCCATTTCCCTAGAACAGATCTTCAGGTCATGGAATAAATAGTCCAAAAGCCCAGGAAAGGCAGGCAGATGCATCCTCCTGCCCCCACCAAGGACAAAGTTCAGCCCAGCAGGCTCTGGGACCCACCACTGGGGTAAGCAAAGGCAAGTCTGGTTCTCTTTCTTCTTGCCCTGACCATCTAGTCCAAAGTGGAAACTGGTCCGATTTTTCTCCTTTGGGTGTGTGGTAGGTGGCTCCCATGTCCTAAGAGTGCAGGAAGTGCTGAGGGCCCTTGCCTGATTTCCATCAGTTCCTGGGAACCCTCTTTAGTAGACAGCATGGCCGGAAATCTCTGATGATAATCACAAGGTTGTGTGTTGAATTCAAGTGATAAAGGGATATCCTGAGAAGCCACCTAATGGCTAGCAAAAAGCAAGACGGAGGCAGGAATTTTACTCATCCTGCCCTTGAAAAAAGGTTTTCCCAGGCACTAGGCAACCTTGGAAGCAAGACTCCTTGGGTGTTCTCCCTTGGCCCCACAGCAAGGCACTCAGGTCTGTCTTTTCTCCCTCCTTCCTCTCTCTCACATTCCATCCCTTTCCTACCTCTGGCCTCGTGGTCTTCACTAGCAGAAACTAGAGGATGATCAACTCTCCCATGTTCCTTCCAGGGGCATTCAGGTAAATTGAGAAATGCAAGGTAAAATGTAAAGGAATAGAAATGATATACCTGAGAGGTATCTTTCCAATACGGACACAAGGAACACTCCAAAATCACTTGTGAACTTGAGAGGGACTTCTGAAGGACAGATTAGGTTTGGGAGAGGACCTACTGGCTTTCCAGCATTCAGGTCATCTGTTTGTTTACCTTGCCATGCTTGGTCAGTCCAAGATGCCAGACCCTACTGGCTGACTTATAATCCATGCTCTCATCCTATAGAAATGAGGACCAAGGCTCTGCAAACCACCTCCAGATTCTGCCATCCTGAGGGTACTGCCCAGACAGTGTTTCCTAGTGTCACTCCCACCTGCTTCAAACGGAGCCAGTCTCTGGCCTCTAGTCCCTTCCTTCCCTGAATTGTTCCACCTAAGATGGCCTAATTAATCACCCAGAAGTATGTTTCTGATCCTGTCACGTCCCTGCTCAAAAACTCTCAATAGCTCCCGACTGCCTACAAAGCAAAGAGCAAACCAGGCCTTCATGAGCCAATTACATTAAACCCTGCAGTTTTGTCTCCCTACTTTCCTCAATCCAGGACCCTGCTTTCCTTGAGCCCATTCTGCCCTTGCATCCCTCTCCCATTCCTACAACCACCAGCTCTCCTCTCCATGTGCTCTGTAATTTTGCTGCTCCACACTGCCAAGAATGCAGTCTTGCTTGAAGACCCGTTTAAAGACTGAACTCTTCAAACATTATTTTTCAATTATATCATTTTGAAAACCCCATGAACCTAAATCTGCACTGTCCAATAAGAGAGCCATTAGCTACATGTGGCTATTTCAATTAGAATTAAATAGAATTAAAAATTCAATTCCTCTGTGCACTGGTCCCATTCCATGTGCTCAGTAGCCACATGTGGCTAGTAGCTAGTGTGCTGAACAGTGCACATGTAGTTCTATTAAGACAGTGCTGTTTTAATCAATGATTGGTAATGGCTGCTAACATCACAAAGAGGGACTACCAGACATTATGTACCTCCAGATATGATGCCATAGAATGCACACACCACCAGTTACGACACAAATCTTATATATAAAAAAAATCAAGTCTGAATCTGGACAACTCTCTATACTTAACAACCAGTTTAAGGAAATATAAGGGTAAGAGGAGCTTGTTAAATCTTACTACAGTGATGCAAAAAGCAAAATTGAGACTGTGGGAAACTGAACAGAACAAGTGACCTGGTTTCTCTAACAGATAATCTGCAAAGGAAAGAAAAAATGGAAGAGGAATCTATACATGTAAAAGAGACTTAAGAGACAACCAATGAACGCTGTACTTTTTGCATGATTTTTCTGTAAACCTGCAACTTCTCTAATTAAAAAACAAAAGAGACAACCAATGCCATTGTATGGATCTGATTTGGATCTCAATTCAAACAAACCATACAAGAAAAAATGGAGACAACCAGGAAAATTTGAACAATGATTAGATATAAGATGACATTAAGGAATTATTGTTTTCAATATATAGAATAGTATTTTGATTATGTATTAAAAATCCTTATCTTTGAGGTACATATCAAAACACTTATAGATGGAAGATGCTAGGATTTGCTTCAAAATAGTTCCAGGCCAGGGGAGAGGGAGCATTGTGAGGTTGGGATAGATGAACAAGCCTAGAGTTGAATTATTGGGTTGGGTGATTTGCACATGGTGACTTTTTTGTGCTATTCTACTTCAGTGTATGGTTTGTTTACATATGGTTTGTTTTCCAGTGAAAACAAAAATCCTGTTCTCCTTTCTTATCCATTGACATGTGAATTCCCAAAGAACATGCCTTGCCTCCTTACTTTTGCGTTCTCTCATGGCCTGTGGCTCTGGTGTATTTGGGAACCTGAGGCTGGGTCAGCTTTGTAACCACACCCACATCTTCCATCTCACAGACATCCTGCTTCAGAGGGACCTGTTCAAGGTGGAGCACTCAGAGAACCACCTATTCTTACTGAACATGCAGAGAGACTGACCCTGAATAAACCTGCGGTTGTCCTCAAGGCTCTGGCCCTCAACAAACTCAGTTCTGTCTTGGCAACCTGCCGCTGGCAAACTGAGGACATCCATGTACTTGTCAGAACTGGGGCTGCCTGTCCCACAGGCCACACCTTGGGCAGGGCGGTGTGTGAAGCTTCTCCTCTCTAATTACCGATGGCTGTGTGAATACTTTCATCTTCACTGTGACATTACCAAGGACATAGATGCTTCCCAGAGGCCAGACCAGTGTGACTACTATACCCCCATCCATGCCCCCCCTGACACAGACAAGTCACAGCTCACAGTAATGTAAAACCATTTGTTTA
>PVKY010015040.1:0-10334 GCA_004027775.1 Bradypus variegatus | reverse complement strand
AAATTTTCCCCTCTTGTTTTTTCTGTTTCTTGCTCTGCCTCTATGTAGCCTTTCTGTGAATGGGTCTCCTCAGATGCGGTCAACCCTAGTCAGATTTTCCCAGTCTAGTGAGGCCCGGGTCTCACTGGGGGTGTGTGGAGTTTTCCTGAGAATGAGACCTTCCTATGAGGCCTTTAGAATTTGTGCTTTAACTCTCCAGTCCAGCAGGTGGTGCTTGCCAGCCTGCAGCTCCCCCACCAGTTTAAGGAGGTGTGGAGATTTTAGTTCTCCTGGTGACTCTGATCCTGTCAGGGGCACAGCTGACTAAAACAGGAATCTGAATTCCAACCCCTGGGGTGTGAGTTCCCAGAAGGAGGACTGCCAGTTCAGCTGGACCTCCCTCCACTCTCCCAATCCTCAGAACTCCAATTGTCTCTCAAGAGTACTATTCCCTAATGCCCTCTCCTCTTTGGGGCCTCTCCAGCTGGATTCTGTGGTCAGCCTGAGTTGCCAATTAAAGATCGGGGTGGAGACATTCAGTAGTGAATACGGATCTCTAAGATGCTCTGGGTGGTCTGTCTCCCTCCAAGCCCAGCCCAGTCCCTCAACCTGGGCTTCCCAATAGATAAAACAACCACATACATTACTTTTAAATTAAAAAAAGGAGTCACTTTTAAAAGTCTTTCTTCAAACTGGGAGTTCTGTGACTGTAAGAATAGAACAATTAAAGATACACCTTAGGCTATTGTCTGATAAGTACTCTCCACCAGCTTCAGTTCCACCCCTACCGGGGGCTATTGAAATGCAAAAAGACAAGGAATCAGTGAGAAGCTAGAAGGGACAAAATGTAGGAGAAAAAAAATGGCTTTTTTGGATTCTGGGAATGGGTGCCTGCTTTTAGGTTCCCCCACTTCTCAGAGCCCAGCCCTTCTCCAGCACCCCCAGCTCCCAAAATCAGTCAATTAATTTGTTAATTAATTCTGCTGCTGAGGCTGGGCTGAGCCCCTCCTCTTGCCCCCAGCAGACTGCTGGTTTTTGGTTTTGTTACTTCCTTACCCCTATTCAGGGAGTCAGCAGCAAAACAGTCTGTGAGATCTGGGTGGGGAGGGGCGCCAGACCTCTGGTCCGGGGTACTTACAATGTTCGCTGTGATCTCGGCTTTTCCTCCAATTCCAAACTTGCATCCGATGTGTGACTGGTTACTGGACTCCCCGAAAACACTTTCATATAGTTCTTGGGTGGTTGCCAGCTGCTCTCGGCTCCGTCCCTCGCGGCCGCGGTGGCGGTGGCTCATCCACGGGGCTCCAGCGGCGCAGGCGGTGCGGGCCTGGCGGCATTGGCGACCACCCGAAAGCCTCGGGGACGCTCGGGTGGCGAGCGCCTGCTCAACTCCGGAGCCGCAGTCTCAGGTCCTGGCACGGGCGGCGGCGGCGGCGCGGGCGGCGGCGGCCCGAGTCACTTTTAAAAGTCTTTCTCCAGACTGCCTATCTTTACTTTTGCCTACACTAGTGTCATGGCCCAAGAGGGCTTTTGTAGCTAAAGGACTAAAGAAAGCACCGGACACGTTCTGAGACATGACCTTTTATTATAGGGCTTACCTACAGTGTGGGGAAGTCAAGTCACATTTCCCTGAAATCAGGAGCTTCTCTGAATGGATTCAGGTGCTGCTCTGAATAACGACGTGTTCAGAGTACAACGTGGAAATAGTCCGCACTTTGGGGGCCTGAATAAGCTGCTTATAAGGGCTCGACATCCCAATGGGTATAAGAGCATAAGGCAGGGAGTGGGGTTGTGCATATTAGGGAGGGGTTGATTGTAATCAACAGGGAGGAGAGATAGTATCTCTCAGGGGGGGGGTAGGAGGTAGGTAGTTGCTGATAGAGATTACAGTTAGCATCTGATATCTCAAGGAGAATGAAGAAGTCAAACCTCAGCTGTCCTAGGTCAAGCAAACTACTGTGTACAGTTTTCAAGACACTTGGGGGCCAGGGGCTCCCACAACTAGTGTAACAGTTTCCGAATGGATGAGTCTGTTTCTTTTAGATTATTTTTTATTCTGTTTCCAGGACATTCATAAAATTATCTCTGTATTTCTTTTCACCTTATATCCAACTAGCCCTCTATATAAACCTGGCTCTTAATCTGTTAAACCACCTTTACCTTCCTGGTCACTTCCATACCTTTGAACTCAATTACATATTTTTCAAATCTCCACTCAGAAGTAATTTCAGCCTGAAAACTTGCCTGAATGCCCCTCTGAAATTCAGGCAGTGTTTGTATCTCCTTGATGATAACCATAAATTTTTTGTAAGTTGTGGCATACTTGTCTTTCTATCCAAGTAACCTGTGAACTTAATGAGAAAAGTTTTATCTTTTTTGTTTATGTATTTTTATATTATCTTTGTATCCCCATTACATAGGTAGTAGTACTGTGCTTGATACAGTTAGCACATTGCTCTATTAAAATTACTTAGAAAATATAGTATTTATTTCATGTATTTTATTGATGTTAACTAAAAGACAAAAAAATTCACTTTCTGGGTAGATAGTTTTCTAGTTTGAACCAAAATTTTTGTTTTAGAGCAATAGATAACATTTTTCTGCTTTCTTTTATTTTTCAGTAATAGAATCAACAGCAAGTGATATTGTGATATGTATATTATATTATATTTTGCTGTGATATTTGGTCTAATAATTATAAATTATTTTTGACTCTGTACTTATAACTCTCCTTGAACAAGAAACCAATATTTAGTACATAAATTTTCATTAAAGACCAGAAGCAGTAGTTTTACAAAGTTCAGAAAAGGAAGAAAAAATGCAATTTATATTAATTGTCTTTATTTTCTAGTTTTCTAGAAAAGATAAATAGTATCTTAGTATCTCACTTCTTAAAGATTAACAATCTACATGTACTCTCATTAACCCTTTAATTCTGGGGTTATTTAACAGAATATATTATTCTGTAAAATATGTTATCAGCCAACTTCAAAGTATATAGTATTTCATTGTACCCTATCACTCATGATTTTTAGAAGTACATTTTGTGCATCTAGTATTTGTCAGCAGCTTATTCCTTCCAATTTAAAGTGATATTGTGCTATATGACCCTATTATTGATAATGGAGGCATTTGGGTAATTATTCACATATGATTTTATTCAAAGGTAGGGAGTAGTGTTCTCTTGAGTAATGAAATAATTGTTTATTTCACATATTACTGACAGCCTACTACCCAAAGGGAAAAAAATAAAGAACCTTTAATAACACACAGGGAGAACAAAAATTTCTTCAAAATTCTCTTGTTGACCAACAAGTGAAAAACATACAAGTATAATTTGATATCTATTTTCTTAAGTGTAGATGTTTACTCTCTTCAAACTTGAAATGGTCTACTTAAATTTTTATTGGTTTTGACATATTTCACATGGAAAATTTGTGAGGATGGTAAAAGTGTTCTCCCACATTTTCCAATTCCCCAGTGTTCCTTTGATTTATCCTCTCTCTCTTTCTCTCAATTAAACATTGCAGACCTGATGCTCCTTTACCCACAAATACTTTAGCATATAATTCTTAAAGATTAGGAATTCTTTTAACCATAGTACAGTTACCAAAATCAGGAAATTTACACTAATACATTTTATTAAATCTACAGACCTTATTTAGATTTTGCCAATTGTCCCAATTCTATTCTGTATAAAAAAGTAAAATTCAAGATAATTAATTACATTCATTTAAATTATTCTCTTTTGTCTCATTTGGAATATTTCTAGAATCTTTTTTTTTCATGGTGTTTGAAATTTTTAAATTGTAATTTAATAAATTTATCAATCTTTAATTAGAATTAGAGTACCTTTCTCTAAACCCAGGTTATAGAGGAAGTCACTCATGTTTTCTTCTATACTTGAAAGGCTTTAATTATTTACATTTCAATCCTCGTAGTATTGGGGTTTAATTTTGTATTTGGTGTGAGATATGGATTTAAATTTGCCTTTTCCCATCAGTTGTCCTAAAACAGTTATTATTTATTTACTCCCCTCCCCATTTAACTGTTTAATTCATTGGTATTAATTACATTCACAATGTTCTGTTACCATCACTACCATCCATTACCAAACAGAAATTCTGTACCCATTAAACCATATCTCCTCATTGTCCTTTTTCCTGACCCCTTGTAAACTCTAATCTACTTTTTGTCACTATGGATTTGCTTAGTCTCAATGTTTCATATAAGTAGAATCATATAATATTTGTCCTTTTGTATTTGGATTATTTCCCTCAACATGATATCTTCAAAGTTTGTCCATGTGGCAGCATGTATCAGTACTTCATTCATTTTAATACATTCCAGTGTATGGGTAGATCACATTTTGTTTATCCATTCATCTGTCAGTGGGCATTTGGGTTGTTTTCACTTTTTGGCTATTGTGAATAATGTTGCTCTGAACATTGGCATATAGGTTTATCTTTGAGTCTCTGCTTTCAGTTCTTTAGATATATACCAAAGAGTGGAACTGGTGAGTCATTTGGTAATCCTATGTTTAACTTTTGAGGAACCACCAAAATGTTTTCTGCAGCAGCTGTACCATTTTATATTCTCACCAGCTATGTCCATCCATGATTTCCAGTTTCTCCACATCCTTGTTCAGCACTTGTTATTTTCTGCTTTTTTTTTAAAAATTGAGATTGTTCACATACCATACAATTATCCAAAGATCCAAAGTGTACAATCAGTTGCACCCAGTACCATCATACAGCTGTGCATCCCTCACACAATTAATTTTTTTCAATTTTTAGAACATTTTCATTATTCCAGAAAAAAAATTAAGCCAAAAAAATAAATAAACTCAAATCATCCCATACCCCTAACAACCCCCCTCTATTGTTAACTCATAGTGTTGATATAGTACATTTGTTACTGTTGATGAAAGAATGTTAAAATACTACTAACTGTAGTATATAGTTTGCAATAGGTTTCCCTTACATGCCCCTCTATTATTAACTTCTAGTTATAGTGTCATTCATTTGTTTTGGTTCATGAAAGAAATTTCTATTATTTGTAGTTAATCATGGACATTGCCCACCACAAGGTTCACTGTTTTATACATTCCCATCTTTTAACCTCCAACTTTCATTCTGATGACATATGTGACTCTGAGCTTCCCCTTTCCACCACATCCACACACCATTCGGCACTGTTAGTTATTCTCATGATGTGCTACCATCACCTCTGTTCATTTCCAAACATTTAAGGTCAACGTAGTTGAACATTCTGCTCATAATAAGCGACCACTACCTATTATTTAGCCTCATTCTATATCCTGGTGACTTATATTTCATGTCTATGAGTTTACATATCATAATTAGTTCATATCAGTGAGCTCCTGCAATATTTGTCCTTATGTGTCTGACTTATTTCACTCAGTATAGTGCCCTCAGGGTTTCTTTATCAACCCATTTTTTTTAAAGATAGTTTTGTTCACACAACATACCTTCCACCCAAAGTAAACAATTGATGGTTCCCTGTATAGTCGCATATTTATGTATTCACCACCCTCACCACTATCTATATAAGGCATCTCCATTTCTTCGACAAAGCTGGAGGAAGAGTCAAAGAAGGTGGAGAGACAAAATAAAAAAAAAGGAAAGGAAAAAGAAAGAGAAAGGAAAAACAAATAACAACAAACATGACAGCTAGGAAGCACCAAAAGGAAAGATAGAATTAAACTAAAGTAGAAAAAAGAGTCAAGCATTACCAATGCCAAGAGTCCCATACCCCTCCCTTATGCCTCCCTCTTATAGGCATTTAGCTTTGGTATGTTGCCTTTGTTACATTAAAGGAAGCATAATACAATGTTTCTGGTAATTATAGTCTCTAGTTTGCATTGATTGTATTTTTCCCCCAATACCACCCTATTCTTAACACCTTGCAAAGTTGACATTCATTTGTTTTCCCTCATGAAAAAACATATTTGTACATTTTATCACAAATGACGAGCACTCTAGGTTTCACTGAGTTTTACAGTCCCAGTCTTTATCTTTCCTCTTTCCTTCTGGTATCCCACATGCTCCTAACCTTCCTCTTTCAACCATACTCACAGTCATCTTTGTACAGTGTACTTACATTGCTGTGCTACCATCACCCAATACTGTGTTCCAGACCTCTCACTACTGTCTTTTCCTATCTGTCTGTAGTGCTCCCTTTAGTATTTCCTGAAGAGCAGGCATCTTGTACACAAACTCTGTCATTGTCTATTTGTCAGAAAATATTTTAAGCTCTTTCTCATATTTGAAGGACAGTTTTACTGGATATAGGATTCTAGGTTCACAGTTTTTCTCTTTCAGTATCTTAAATATATCACACTACTTCTTGCCTCCATGGTTTCTATTGAGAAATCCGCACATGGTCTTATCAAGCTTCCTTTGTATGTGATGGATCACTTTTCTCTTGCTGCTTTCAGAATTCTGTCTTTGACATTTGATAATCTCATTATTAAGTGTCTTGGTTTAGGCCTAATCAGATCTTTTCTGTTTGGGGTATGCTGCGCTTCTTGGATCTGTAATTTTATGTCTTTCATAAGAGATGGGAAATTTTCACTGATTGTTTCCTCTATCATTGCTTCTGCTCCTTTTCCCTTCTCTTCTCCTTCTGGGACACCTGTGACACAGACATTCAATCATTTCATGTTGTAATTCAGTTACCTGAGATGTTGCTCATATTCTTCCATTCTTTTCCCTATCGGTTCTTTTGTGTGCAGGCTTTCACGTGTCTTGTTCTCCAGTTCCTGAGTGTTTTCTTCTGCCTCTTGATATTTGTTCTTGTATGTCTTCATTTTGTTTTTTGTCTCTTGTGTTGTGCCTTTCATTTCCATAGATTCTGCCAGTTGTTTTTTCAAACTTTCGATTTCTACCTCATGTATGCCTAGTGTTTTCTTTATAGCCTTCACCTTTCATCTCCTTTGCCATATCTTCCCTAAAGTTTGTGAATTAATTTAGCATTAGTTGTTTCAATTCCTGTATCTCAGTTGAAGTGTAAGTTTGTTCCTTTGACTGGACCATAACTTCATTTTTCTTAGTGTAGGTTGTAGTTTTCTGTTGTCTAGGCATCTGGTTTCCTTGGTTACACCAATCAGAGCAGGCTTAGGTCCCAGAAGGAGAAAATATTCAGTATCTGGTTTCCCTGAGGGTGTTTCTTAGAAGACTGAGACACCCTGTGAGGTCTCAAGCTGCTGTGCTTTTCCTAACCTGCCCAGCAGGTGGCACCTGTCAGCCTGTAGTTCCTGACTGGTGTAAGTACGTGTGGCCCATGGCTATTTTTCCTCCAGGCTCTGGGGTCTGGTTCTGAATGGAAGGCAGGTAGTAGAGCTGGGCCCCACCTCTTTCCTCTTAGGGAAGATACACCCTCTAGGGAGTTTTCATTTGCATTTAAATAGGTTCTTTGTCTCTCTTACTCTGCTATTTCCACCCTTTTCTGGGTCAGAATGCTGCCAGCTGAAAAAGGCTAAGGCTTTCTCCACTACAAAGCACTGTGAACTGAAAGTGGCTGAGGCTTTCTGCACTGAGCCACTCAGGTTGAAAGAAAAAGGGACAGAAAGCCCCCTTTCAGGGTTAGTCCCTGGCCCCCAGTTTCACTCATCTGCCAGAGATAACACCCGGTCCTCTGGGCCACCCTTCCTGTGACAGAGAAGTCCCCTGGCTCTTCAAGGTGAGTCATCACTAAAAGCCTCTGTCTGCATGTTGGGGATTTGCAGCTTGCATTGAGCAGTCCACATTTGCCAGTTAAAACCCCAGTTGGAGCTGGTCTGAGGTGTATTCGCTTGTTCAGTGTCTGCTCTCTATCACAGTGAGGCTTTGCCATTCAGGCTGCTGTGGGGGGAGGGTCTCCCAGCTCAGATCCACAGTTTCTACTCACATATTCCATGCTTCTATCTCAGGCTTTCCTCCCGATCCAGGTTGGTGCATGATGTGTGGGCAGTCACAGTTGTCCCCCAGCAGTTATTCCAGATCAGTTGCTAGTTGTTTCTGGTTGTTTGTTAGTTGCCAGGGGGACTAAGTAACTTCCACTCCTCTCTATGCTGCCATCTTCTTCCCTAGTTTCTGCTTTTTAACTGATGGCTATCCTATTGTTATGAAGTGGTATCTCATTGTGGTTGGGGTTTGCATTTCCCTGATAGCTGATGATGTTGTGTATCTTATCGTGTGCTTGTTGGCCATTTGGATATCTTCTTTGGAGACATGTCTATTCAAGTCTTTGGCCCATTTTAAATTTTATATTGTTTTTTGTCTTTTTGTTGTTGTGATGTAGAAGTTCTTCATATGTTCGGGATGTTAAACCCTTATCAGATATAAGATTTCCAAATATTTTCTCCTATTCTGTAGGTTGTTTTCTTATTTTCTTGGTAATGTCCTTTGATATACAAATTTTTAATTTTGATGGAATCCGATTTATCTATATTTTCTTTTGTTGCTTTTGCTTTTGATGTCATATCTAAGAATCCACTGCCTGATACAACGCCCTAAAGATTTCCTCCTTTGTTTCTTCCAAGAGTTATATGGTTTTGTCTTTTATATTTAAGTTGTTGTTTCAAGTTAATTTTTGTATTGGTGTGAGGTAGGGATTCATCTTGGTTTTTTTGCTTGTTTGTTTGTTTTTTGCATGTGGACATCCAGTTTTCCCAACATCATTTGTTGAAGAGAGTATTCTTTCTCCATTGAGTGGACTTTGCATCCTTGTTGAAAAACAATTGGCCATAGATGTGTGGATTTATTTCTGAACTGTCAATTCTATCACATGGGTCCATTTGTCTGTCCTTATTCCAGTTCCACACTGTTTTAATTACTGTAACTGTAGTAAGTTTTGAAATTGGGAAGTGTGAGACCTTCAACTTTGTTCTTCCTTTTGAAGACTGTTGTCTCTTTGGGGTCCCTTGCACTTGCATATAATTTGAGGATTGGCTTTTAAATCTCTACAAAAAGGCTGCCAGAATTTAGATTGGGATTGTGCTGAATCTATAAATTGCATTAGGAAATATTGACATCTTAACAATATTGTCTTCCTTTACATGAATATGGGATATTTCCCCATTTATGTATATCTTCTTTACTTTCTTTCAGCAATGTTTTGTAGTTCAGCAAACAGGTCTTTTACATACTTGGTTAATTTTATTCCTAGATATTTGATTCTTTTAGATGCTATTATAAATGGAATAATTTTCTTAATTCCCTTTTGGATTGTTCATTTCTGTCATGTAGAAATCCAACTGATTTTTGCATTGAATTGTGCACCCTGAAACTTTGTTGAATTCATTTCTTAGCACTAATAGTTTTCTTATGACTCCTTTGAGATTTACCATTTATTTTTTAAAAAATCCATTTTGTACCATGTTTTAAGATGCTACTTTTTCATACAGTAGAATTTCATATGTGCCTGGGTCTATTTCTGGATTTTCTATTGTATTTTGATCTATTTATCTGTTCGTGTGAAATATCATACTGTTTTGATCATAAAGACTTTATAGTATATTTTAATGCCAGTAGTGCTTACACTGTTATGTAGCTTTATGATTTTTCTTTGTAGTTATTGTTAAACATGAGTTTAATGGGACTTACTGACAGGAGATTATTTTTCTCAGTTGTAGCCAGCCAAGGAAAGATGGAAGTTAAGCACCCTGCAAAGAGCAGGGATTGCCGGGAGGTACCAGGGGTTAGAACAAGGGCATTCCATAGGGTATGAGAATAGAGTTTCTGCAAGGTCTTGTGACACAAGGATGTGG
Organism: Bradypus variegatus; assembly: GCA_004027775.1. NCBI lineage: Eukaryota > Metazoa > Chordata > Mammalia > Pilosa > Bradypodidae > Bradypus > Bradypus variegatus. The sequence continues at coordinate 583 of PVKY010015040.1, read as the reverse complement.
ACATTGTTATCAACAGTGATCAGGGGAGGGGAGTTTCAATGTTTTGTTTACGATAGGTTCTTTTCCCCACTTGTGAGGTCTGATGACTTTTAACATCTGAACCAGTCAAGTAGGTGATTATGTGAAACAACTCACTTTCACTATGGAGGGAAGGAGCCTGGGCCCTGGGCCCCCACAGTCCATCCCCATGCAGCAGACTACATTGACATTAGGACAGACATTGCATCTTATTCAACAACAACAGTATAAGAGACAACACAGCACTAGAAGTTCCCCACACAGAGATAACAACTCCACAAAGAGCTGGCGCGATGGTCAAGAAAGGGTATTAAACCATTTAGACAAGGGGTGTACTGATAATTGATCAATATGTATGTGCTCTTGCATATGATTTAAAGCTTGTGAAACATTCTGTGAATGATCAGGAATATGTATGCTGCACTGCACATTAATTAAGGCCCAAGTGCTACCCTGTGCTACTGTGAGGATATCTAAGGCCATTCTATTTTGTAAAACCACCTTCCTGAGCTGTGTGGTTTCTTCGTTTAGCAAGGATATAGCTATTTGGGACTCATTAAGTGCT
>PVKY010015039.1:0-10334 GCA_004027775.1 Bradypus variegatus | reverse complement strand
GAATAACCTCAGAAAAAAGGGACAGAAGAGGGTGAAAGTACGAAGGGGCTTTGGGGACTCCAAAATGGATGCCCTCTGTGGGCTCGGGAGTTCAGTTAGTTTTGCTCAGAGAAGTATGTCAATAATTTTTCTTTTTTCTTTTTTTGGCTGGTCTAGACAATTTTTGTGAGTATTAACTCATAATAAGCTTATTGTGGAAATTTAAAATACTGTTTCAAGTGTCCAGTCACATCTGGCAAAATGTAATATCTAAGTAAGGGAATTTCGTGTAACAAAATTAATCTCAACCCCAGTTGTTGTGAAAAGTTTCTAGCATATTAGGCAACCAGATGGAACACAGAGTTGATAAATCACTATCACTTAAGGACTTTCACATCGACAAATACTGCTTTAAATATCTGCAGGGCAGAGACCTTTATTCCACTATCATCGTCAGTGCTGGCGCTAATAAGGTTCTGTTCTTCTCTCCTACTTGAACCCCAGGTCCTCAGACCCGGTTTAGTATAGTTCCTCTTTCTGTTTATGTGCAATTTAACAGCCACGACTTCCTGAGTCACGTTACCTCTGCCCCAGCCATAAGCAAGTCGGTTACCATACCCGGTTCTTCGCTAGCACCCAGACACACGCAAGCAACGGTTTTCTTTGTTGCCCAAGTTACAGGGCCCTTCGTCTGCTCCACATAGAATCTCATTTTTCCTTTCTGCACCCAGTTTTCTGATCGGAGGGTTCCAAATTAGGTTCCGGTCAGTTTTCACTGATGTTCAGTGAACTGAGAAAACAAATACAGAGATACTCATGTGCATAAATTATTTTTTTCTTTCAAAATGCTTGCCAAATGATCTTTAAGCATGTTTTTTATATTTTAAATTTTTGTTTTTAAATGTTCTTTCTTTTCTAGTTGGGTCAGGATAAATGACAGTTGTAGTTGTGGTTGCTTTATTAATTTGCTAACTTGGCAAAATAAAAAGTTGCCAGTCATATATTGGTCACCAAAAATTTGGGGGAAATTTTACTCATCTGTGAAGTTCAGAGTTTGAAAACCACTGTTCTGATCTTCACCTCCTTTACTGGACTGACAACAGAAATAAAAAGTTATTATTTTCCTGTTTAATCTGAATAATAATACATTTCCTATGCTTTCCTGTACCTGCACACACGACAGCAATCCAAAAGAAGGTAAGAAAAAAAAAATAGATAACACTGAGGCAAAAAGAATTTTTGCCTAATTGCAAACCTATCTGCGCGATTAAGTTTGCAATTAGAAAGAAAACTGTGGCAAAAGAAAAAACTACAAAATGAGGTGGTGAAGTAAATTCAAATACATGAGTAATCACAATAAACATAAGTTGACAAAACCTGCCAGTTAAAAGACAAAGTGGGTGTTTTAAATGAATTTTATTCTGTTTAGAACAGTGACATTAAAACATAAACAGATCCACTTAAAAGGTTAAAATGATTTTCATGTTATGTATATTTTACCACATTTAGAAATAAATTATAGAAAACAAAAACCACTAAGAAAACTACAATGAGATTCCACTACACATTTGTAAAAATGGCTAAAAAACAAAACAAATAAAGAAATCTGACCATACCAAGTACTTGTGAGAATGTGGAGCATTTGGTGGGAATGCAAAATTGGTATAGCCACTTTGGAAAATGATTTGCAGTTTCTTAAAAAGTTAAAGATACATTAGCCATAAGATTCAGCAACCTTACTACTTACTTATAGGTATTTGCACAAGAAGAAATGAAAGCATAGGTACATACACACACACAAACCTATAGGTAAATATTTATAGCAGCTTTATTCATAGTTGCTAACACCTGGGAACAACCCACAAGTTCTTCAATAGGTGATTATATATAAATTGAGGCACGTATATACAACAGAATTCTACTCAGCAATACAAAGGAACAAATTAGCGATACATGCAAAACATCTCAAATGCACCATGCTAAGCAAAAGAAGCCAAACTCATTTAGATCCTATATGATTCCATGTATAAGACATTCTGGAAAAGGTGAAACTACAGTGACAGAAAACAAATCAGTGGTTGCCAGTGCTGGGGGTAAAAGGCGGGATTGATTATAAAGAGGCACAGGGAAATTGGGGGTGGGGGTGTGATATAAATATTCTACTTTATAACTATGGTTACCCAACTATATGCATTTGTCAAAATTTCTTCAATTGTACACCAAAAATAATATTAAATTTTTAAAAACATAAAGAAACAGAAAGATTGGATGTAAAAGAATGGAAAATGTATGCCATGAATATTCTAATAAAAACAAAGTTGGTATTTCGCTGCATAAATAGCAGACAAAATAAAGTTTAAGAAACTATGCAGTATTAGGGGTGAAGATAGGCACCATAAAATGATAAAAGATTAAATTTGTGATGAACATATAATAATTCTAAACATATATAGCTAGTCAAATTGCATTAACATATAAAAAGTTTTAAACCTACAAGAGAAAATGGGCAAACCTATCATCACTGAGAGAGAATTCAGCATAATTCTAGCAGCACTTGATAGGTCAAGTAGAGAAAAAACTTATTAAGTGTATAGAATATTTGAGAACACAATTAGCAAGCTTGATTTAATGGCTATACATACAAAGAGAACTATGCAACCAGTAATTATTGATTATATGTTCTTCTCAAATACAATGGAACACTTATGAAAACCGACTATATTTAAGCTGTAAAACAAGTCTCAACACGTATCATGTAGCTGGTACTATGTAGAACACATTCTCTGAACATACTGCAATTTGACTCAAAAATCAATTACAAAAAATAACTTTTTAAAGGCCTCATATATTTGGAAATTTTAAAAAACATGTCTTTATGGAAATTAAGAAAAAAAACATGCTCATGTATCAAAGAGAAATCAAATGAATACTGAAAAATACTTAGAATTGAGAAGTAATAAAAAGAAAACACACCAGTATTGTGGAATGTTCAAGGTTTCATAAATGCACCAACGGTCAATGTTTAGCATGTGTGTTAAACAGTACTTTCTATTAAATTAATCTGTTTTTAAAAAAAGAAAACTAGAAACTTGTGGAATGCAGTTAATCCTGTTACAATGAGGTAAATGAATAGTCAATGGCTATTCTGATAGGTCAATTCCATACCAGTTAACACCCTCCAAAAAGAATCATCTTCTGGGCTGTGCTTTTGGCTCTCCCTTGAGAACCCAGAAAACCAGCCCTCATACTTCTACTGACCATAGGGAACTCAAGGTGGGCCCTCAATACCTCCCAACCTACATGCTTAATTTCAGCCAGCCGGCGGCAGTTCCTGGATACAGGAACCCATCCCAGTAAGTCTCCCAGCAGTCTGGATTCTAGTCTAATTAGCAAGTGCAATATGGTCCCTAAGGCTGTGGCTACCTACTAACAGCCAGTACTCTCTTAGAGTCACCATGCTTTTGGTTACTTGTGGGAACTGCAGCCTCCATGGAATCTTGGCACTAAGAGAGTCAAGAAATAATGAAAAGAGCAAATGGACAGTAACAGGTCTTACTCAGGGCACCATTCTGACTCATTTAAGAAACACAATTATCTCATTATCCCCTGTGATGGTTAGGTTCATGTGTCAACTTGGCCAGGTGATGGTGCCCAGTTGTCTGGTCAAGCAAGCCCTGGCTTAACCATTAGTGCAAGGACATTTTGTGGCTGGTTAATAAACCAGAAGGCTGGTTTATTAAATTATCAGTTATTAGATTCCATCTGTGGCTGAATACACTTACAATCAACTAAGGGAGTGCCTTCTGCAATGAGAGAATCTAATCAGGTGGATTTAATCCAATCAATTGAAGACTTTTAACAGAGAAGAGAGAACTTTCATTTCTTCTCCAGCCAGCCAGCTTCTTCTGGGAAGTTCATCGGAGACATTCATCGGAATTGCCAGCTTGCAGCCTACTCTATGGAATTTAGACTCGGGCATACTGCCCTGTAGAATTTGGACTCGGGCATCCCCACAGTTGCGTGAGGCACTGTTATAAAATCTCATATTTACAAATAGTTCCTGTTGGTTCTGTTTCCCTAGAGAACCCTGACTAATATATCCCCTTTTACAGATGAGGAAATTGAGACAAAGCGAGTCAAGAGTCAAATACAGGAAACATGACAACAGAGCCCACACCCTTAACATTACACTATGTTCCCTCAACCAGCCTGAATGGTTGGGTTCAACCTAATTATAAATGTAATTCCAATTAATTATTTTTATGATTTAGTTGATAATAGATGTATAAAACTCTCAGACAACATGTTAAAGGCTAGAAAAATTTTTAATACAATTGCTGTTAGTTCAACACTAGATGACACAGGATTCAGCATCACAAACAGCATGTTAGGAAAAAAAATTCCTCCAGGGAAGTAGCTGGAGGAATTTGATGCAGTTTCCATGTCAAATGAGGGCTTAGGAAGCTCATTCCTGGCAATGTGTTTCAACATGGATGGCACTCATAAAAAATATTCAGTGGAAAAATGTTTGTTGCAAAAGAATACACTGCATGATACCAGTTGCATAAAGTTTATAAATATGCAAATCCACGTAAAATACCCCTTTTCATTTCTGATTTTAGTCAATTGTGTCCTCTCTGTTTTTCTTCATCAGTCTAGCCAGAAGTTTGTCAATCTTACTGATCTCTTAAAAGAACCAATTTTTGGTTCTCTATTGTTTTTTATTCTCTATTTCATTCATCTCCACTGCAATCTTCCTTCTGCCTGCTTCTTTCTGTCTGCTTTAGGTTTAGTTTGCTCTTCCATTTCTAATTCTTCCAGTTTTGAGCTTAGGTCTCTGGTTTGAAATCATTCTTCTTTTTTAATGTAATCATTTAGAGCAGTAAATTTCCCTCTCAGCACTGCCTTTGCTGCATCCAAGTTTTGGTATGTTGCATTTTCATTTTCACTCACCTTAAGATATTTCCTAATTTCTCTTGTGATTTCCTCTTTAACCAATTGTTTAAGAATGTGTTGTTTAATTCCACCTATTTATGAAGTTTCCATTTCTCCCTCTGTTATTGATTTCTAGCTTCATTCCATTTTAGTCAGATACACTACATTCTTTCAATATTTTTTAATTTATTGCAACTTGCTTTGGGACCTAACATATGGTCTATCCTGTGCACTCAAGAATAATATGTATTACGTTCTTGTTGGGTGAAGTGTTTATATAAATATGTGTATATATATACACATATTTATTATATATATATATGTGTATATATATATGTGTGTGTATATATATAGTCTAGTTGATTTAGAGTATTGCACAAGTTTTCTATTTCCTTATTGATCTTCTGTCTGGATGTTCTATCCATTATCAAGAGTGGTGTATTAAAGTCTATGTTCTGGTTTGAATGTACTATGTCCCCCAAATGCCATTATCTTTGATGCAATATTGTGGGGGCAGGCTTATTAGTGTTGATTAGGTTGAAATCTATTGGTTCAGTGTTTCCGTGGAGATCTGACACAATCACCTGTGGGCGAGACCTTTCATTGGCTTATTTCCATGGAGGTGTTGCCCCACCCATTCAGGGTGGGTCTTTGTTGGATCACTGAAGTTACTTTAAAAAGAGCCACACAGGCCCAGATGCAGAGCAGCCAAGAGTAACATTTTGGAGAGCAACTGAGAGTGACATTTTGGAGGAGCTTCAGCTTACAGAGACATTTTAGAGAACCCAGCTCAGGAGCAAGCAGATGCCTAGAGAGAAAGGTCATGGGAGAAAGCCATTTTGAAACCAGAACTCCAGAGCAGACACCAGCCACGTGCCTTCCCAGAAAACAGAGTTTTTCCGGATGCCATTGGCCATCCTCCAGTGAAGGTACCCGATTGTTGATGCCTTACTTTGGACACTTTATGGCCTTAGGACTGTAACTGTGTAACCAAATACAACCAAATAAACCACCTTTGTAAAAGCCAATCCATTTCTGGTGTTTTGCAAAATGGCAGAATTAGCAAACCAGAACAGTATACTATTTATGTAGAACCATCCATTTCTCCCTTCCACTCTTATCAGTATTTACCTCATATATTTTGGGACTCTGCTGTTGGGTGCACATATATTTACAATTGTTTTATCTCTTTGTTGAATCAGCCCCCTTATCAGTATATAATGACTGTCTTTGTCCCTTGTGACTGTTTTACTTAAAGTCTACTTTATCTGATGGTAATACAGCTACCCCAGCTCTCTTTTGGTTACTATTTGCATGGTGTATTTTTTTCCATCCTTTCACTTTCAACTGTGCCTGTGACTGATGACAATTTGAGTATCCAACAATTATGTCATTTGAAACCAGTGATTGAGGAAAGAATTATTCAATAAATCGAACTACAACTATGGGTGTGTGAGGGAGTGGGAGGGACAGAGTTATAGATTTACCTCATGTCATGCCTCAATATAATTCCAAAAAGAATTCGGGATAATGCCAAAAATCAAAAAGGGACATAAAAATCACTCTAAGACTACAGTAAAAAGAAGTAAAAACCGAGCTGTTCCAGTTGGCCAATGCTGCTGTTATGCAAAATACCAGAAATGGATTGGCCTTTACAAAGGGAGTTTATTTGGTTACATATTTACAGTCTGAAGGCCATGAAAATGTGCACTGTTGAAGAGCAACATACAAGGGAGAAAACGAAGCAGGAGCGTCTAGGAAATGGGGCGAAAGGTGGCAAGAAGGAAAAGTGAGAATCCAGAGTCTAGGGCCTAAGACAGAGCTCGGAGCTCGGACACTGGTATCATACCTCTTCCTCTGGGCAGCTGAAGGTGTAAGGAAGGATGGGGAGAAAACAATGTCAGGCCCAATCAGGTGGAAAACAACAACTTTAATATAGAACCCATTAAAATAACTACACCCGCTTGTCCACTTGCCCACTACTTACAAACATTGAATGTGAGAGGAAAAATTCTTGGAGTAAACTTAGTTTTTCGAGAACAATTTTTTAGATGGTAAGACTAAGTAAACCAAGGGGGAGAAAAAAAACTGCAAAAACCATATACTCTCCTCCCCGTCGGGGAATCGAACCCCGGTCTCCCGCGTGACAGGCGGGGATACTCACCACTATACTAACGAGGACGGTGAGAGAAAAACTCCCAAAACAGCAATTTAAGAGGATATTTCTAAACTGCCCCAGAGAAACCATTCTGAAAAATTTGATTGATGGCAAAAATTGTACCTTCACTATCTAAACTAGCATATTATAATAGAAACACAGCGATCCCCATATGTAATTTTTAAATTTCTAGGAACCATATTAAAAAAGTAGAAAGAAACAAGTGAAGTCAATCTTAATAACAAATTTATTTTAACCGAATATATCCAAAATATAATTTCTACATGGAATCAATATAAATATTATTAATTATATTTTTTCGTATCTAGCCTTCAAAATTTAGTTTGTATTTTACACTTACAGCACATTTCAATCTGGACGTTAAATTTTCATCAAAAATACTTGATTTTTATTATATTTCATAAAATTTTCAGTTGAAAATATAGATTCACAAAGTGTCCCAAAGGTACTTTAAAAACGTTTTCCAATACCTGATTTAAGTATCTGTTTTAAACTTTTCAATTTACATTAATTAAAATTAAAGAAAATTGAAAATGTACCTTCTGAGTTGCACTCACCACATTTCAACAGCTCAATAGCTACTGGTGGCTCGTGGCTACCGTTAGGGACCACACCGAGACAAGAGGTGCCTTCTCGAGGTTGTTTCGGACAAGGGATCCCAGAACCCCGAACCCCAAAGATTCCTCAACACAATTGATTTATAAGTGAGATTTCAAAGGATTGAGAGCAAAGAGGGAAAAAAAAAGGCCCATTTATTTTGCGTTGGCCGGGAATCAAACCCGGGTCAACTGCTTGGAAGGCAGCTATGCTTACCACTATACCACCAACGCTACTGTAGGAGTGGCTGTGGTATTCCTTATATGAGAGAAATTGAGTCGTAACTTCGCAGACCTTTAGAAATGATTTCTGCTTATGACCTAGAGACACACAGAACCTTCTCTCAGTGAGAACGCATTCATTCTTATTCCTCTCGGTGTAGAACATTTTGTTGGCCCCACGGACAAACAACGCGGGCCCGGGCCTCAGAGGCCTCCCGGTGCCGGGACCAGAACAGCGGGCACGGGACTGGGAGGAGCGTAGCCGGGAAGCTCGGGCCTCTTTTGTCCCAGAGATTTTCTTCCGCCTCTTGCCTCTCCCCGGTTCCTTAAGGCCCTGGTGCTTCCAGAGCCGCCGCTCGGCACGCTCTGGCACTGGATCCAGAGGATGCTGGATTGAGTAACGGCAATTTGGGATGGAGGGTCTGAAGGAAAGAGACCGATAAGGGATCTATCCTTCCTTATATGGCTCGACTTAGGAGTGTTCAAAAAGGCGCCAGGGAAAATGTTAGCTTTTTGTTTTAGGGTGGTGAGGAAATAGAATATAGGAGAATGCTATTAGAAACATTTTTGTTTCCCCTGCTTTGTGATGGGATCCAAGGAAAGTTCGGATTTAATTTGAAATGATAAACACAAGATTGGTATTAGCTGATGTCATGCAACATCCGCGTCTTGTTATCTTAAAAGAGAGTGAGAAAACGCAGGTGGCAGGTGTCAGGATGGCCGAGCGGTCTAAGGCGCTGCGTTCAGGTCGCAGTCTCCCCTGGAGGCGTGGGTTCGAATCCCACTTCTGACAAACACATTTTTCGCACTTTATTCTGCTCAAGACTGTCAGAACCAACGTGTAGAATGTCTCTCATTCGTCAAGGAAAGCATATAGTTGATCGGTAATGTGTTTTATCCTGTGATCTGCAAATACGAATTTTATGCTTCACAGTGAATAGAAAGCAATATATTTTTTCTATATTAGAGGCAGGAGAGGAGCATTGAAATCAAGGAGCAGTTGAGACTGAAATCTACCACTACGAAAAAAAAATTTTCCATTTACACTCCAGCTTCTCAGTGCCTATTTATTCATTCTTTCGATCGAAAACAATGTATTGAACCCTTACTACGTGCCACGCACACCAGAGCAGGTGGATACCAAACTCCTCTGACTTAAGGAAAAGCCTTCAACCCAGGATCCCCTAATTTGTTATAATTGGCCTGAGTCTTTTAATGCTAAGGCCGTAGTGTCAAATTTTGGTAAGCATCAAATTCTCCACCTCCCTGCCTGACATGTACACCCACCACCAATTCTAACTCAGTAGTTTGCTGTGTCATTCAAAACCAAGAAAAGAAATCAACAGACCAAATGGGGAGAAAGTAATAGAGGCGAAAAAAGTTCATGGAGCTGGTTGTTTCAATAATTCCTTTTCCTTGAAGATCACAAATAGGCACTTTCTGATTTGGGAGGAGTTTGCTAGAGAACAAGGCTTGTCCTTTTGGGAAGAAGGGAGAGCTGTCAAGCAGGGGAGGCTGAATGTGGGAGGACCCATAAAAGTAAGGAAGGAGGATCTTTAGAGACTAGTGAAAGTTTGCCGTACAAAACTGCATTCTCTGTCATTTACTAAAGGGTGAACTTGGGAAATACATTTGACCTTTCAGAACCTCAGTGTTTCAGTTTGCTAATGATGCTGTTTTGCAAAATACCAGAAATGATTGGCTTTTATCAAGGGGGTTTATTTGGTTACAAAGTTAAAGTCTTATGGCCATTAAGTGTCCAGGGTAAGGCATCAACAATAGAATGCCTTCACTGGAGAAAGGCCATTGGCATCTGGAAAACCTCTGTTAGTTGGGAAGGCACATGGCTGGCATCTGCTTGCTCCCGGGTTGCATTTCAAAATGACGTTCTCCAAAATGTCAGCTTTCAATGGTCATCTTCAAAATGTCTGTCTCAGCTACAGTGAGCTCCTTCTGTCTGAGCTCTTATATAAGGCTCTAGTAAACTAATCAAGGCCCATGCTGAATAGGCAGGGCACACCTCCATGGAAATTATCTAATTAGAGTTACCACCTACAATTTGGTGGGTCACATCTCCACGGAAACAATCTAATCCAAAGGTTCCAACCTAATCAACACTAATACATTTGCCCCCACAAGATTGCATTAAAGAATGTGGCTTTTTCTGGGGGGCATAATACATACAAACCAGCACACTCAGGTTCTTAAATTGTTGTGAGGATTAAGTGAGATAACACTATAAAATACCTGACACAGTGGCAAGAACATATAGACATTTCATAAATGAAACAGCATTGTTAACATTCTTCTCTTAAGAGCCTGCATGTTGATTTTTTTATTTTATATTTAAATGTGTCCTGACCCGCGGGACGATCAACGAGAGCTCCGATACCTGTGAGGATAGAATGGTATGGGACAAGGAG
>PVKY010015038.1:0-10383 GCA_004027775.1 Bradypus variegatus | reverse complement strand
TTGGAGTTTGGTAGTTTCAGGTATTTACTTCTAGCCATTGCAATACATTGAAACCTAAGAGGTGTTATCTGTATAGTGCATAAGAATGTCCACCAGAGTGACCTCTCGACTCCATTTGAGATCTCTCAGCCACCGACTCTATTTCGTCTCATTTTGCATCCCCCTTTTGTTCAAGAAGATACACTCAGTCCCACGATGCCGGGTCCAGATTCATCCCCGGGAGTCATATCCTGCCTTGCCAAGGATGTTCACACCCCTGGGCTTTGGGTCCCATGCAGGGGGGAATCGCAGCGAGCCTACCTGTCAAGGTGGCTCAGCCGGAGAGAGAGAGGGCCACATCCGAGCAACAAAGAGGCACTCAGGGGGAGACTCTTAGGCACAAGGAAGGTTGCTTTTTATAGAGAGTGAGGTTATTGAGAACTTCTCTAAGGTGACATTTTAACAGAGGCTTGAAGCAAATGAGGGGGGCGAGCTATGAGGACGTGTGAGAATATATTGCATTAATCCAAGTATCAACAGTATGGCACTTGAAATAGGATAGTTCCTGAAGAGTTTATTTACAAAGAGATTATGTATAAAGATGTGGATTTCAGGTTAGTGAAGTAACCTGGGGCTTAGAGGCAGCTGAGCTGTTATTTCCCCTATGCCCTAAGGAAGGAGGGGAGGAGCAGTTACTGTGACACCTGGAGGGAGAAAGTCACCTCTAGTTGGCTGGTTTAAGAGAGCCATGATTTGAGGGTACACCTAACCCTTCTGGGAGCAAGCCTGAATAATAAATACTCAGACCTTGTTCATCTCCCTCCCACTTGGGCTCCCTGTTAACCAAACCCAACCAGGAGCCAGAGGACATGAGATCCTATTACTAGAGGTCATACAGGTCAGCCTCCTGGGTTATAGGCAAGGTGGAGAAGAATGAGGTATAGATCTCTAGGAGCAAATAAAAAATGCCCAACATATACGTTCTAGGTTGAAAGAACAGCCAAACGCAAAGTGCTGAGCAGGAACTTGGCTAACATGTTTTAGGAACATCAAAACCCTAAAACCTTATGACTTGTCCTTTGTCTGCAGATGGATGAACTGCAAGGATCAATGAAGCAGCTGCATGCCTTTATGGATGAAAGTACCCAATGTCTCCAAAAGGTGTCAGTACAGCTTGGTAAGCATGCCTCTTGAAAGGACCCAGGGCATTGGGTTATTTTATATCTGATAGCCAATACTTCGAATACAAAAGTGCCTTTCAAAGCATGTGGTCCCAGAGGATGAGGCCTATATGAGGTGACTGTTTCCCCCTGACAATAACTTATAAGTTGTAGGTATTCAGAACTAATGAGAAATTTCCAGATGTAAATTCAACAAAAGCACAGCACACAGAGAATTAAATCTCCATGAACTGTGTTGTTTTGGTAAATCCAAGACTTAAGAAATTACCCGTTGCCTTTTCTCTCTTCATTCTTCAAGAATTAACTGAAATGACACTAACATTACCTCTCTGTAGTTTTTCCTGACCTTCTCCAGCCCTAAATTATTTACAATACATACCTTAGTTTTCTTATTTATCATATTGCATTATAGTTCTGGCTGACCTTCCTTCCAGCCTGCCATCTCATCGAGCACAAAAACTCTCTTTTGTCATTGTAATGCCCTTCAGTGTCTGGCACAGTGTCCACATGGTAAGTTTTTAATAAATGTTCTATGGATTCAATTGAAATTTAATTTTTGGCTCCTTTTCTCTGCAGGGAAGAGAAGCATGCAACGATTAGATCATTCACCAGCTCGAAAACTGCTCAAGCTTCAGCAACGAAACCCACCTGCTGCACATTACTCTGGATCTTGTCAGTGACTTTATGCAGCCTTTCTGCCACAAGGCTTTCAAGAGAAGAGGGGTGGGAAGAGTGCTCCGGCACATAGTGACTGAATGGCAGTCTGAGCTGGCGACCTCTGACAGTCAGTCTGGAGGCCCTCTTGCCTTTCAGGACTATAGAGCACTTCAGTTTTTTTCTAAAACTGCCAGAATTTATGCAGTCAAAAGAACATCATTATCCTCAAAAGTAATTTCCATGGAAACCTAGACACTTTTTCCAAGAATGTGTAAAATGTTTGAAGCTTCTTTTTTGGAATGACCTTTAGAACTAATGGCCCATTCTTTTAAATATCTGTGGTCAGAAATATTCATCCTGTGAAGATGTTTTGCAGTTTTTGAAACAATTCAGTCATTTGGGACCAAGTCCAGTGAAACATTTTGGTCACCAAGTTGGGTTCTGATTATAAAGGAATTGGATTGACTTTCTGTTGTAGCTTTGAAGGTGATTTTAGGTAGGAGAGTTCTGAGCATTGTTTGCATCATTGCAATATATACATCACTTCACAACATGTCCAAATCAAAGGAAATACGCATTTTGTATGTCCTGATTTATAGTGTGCTTTAGCTTTTAATAATTGAGTTGACATCCTAACCCCTGGTCCGATGGCAGGAAGGGACTAAGTACTCCTTTTCATTGTTGTCTATATGTGTTAATTATAAAATCACCCATAGTGAAAAACTTTCTCTTGTCTTTGTGTTCATTTAGAGTTTATAAAAAATAAAAGGCCAGGAGGGCTTAGCAAAAAATAGAATTCTTTGCCAAGGTGCTAAAGTGAATATTATTATAGAGATATGCTTCAGTATTAATTACCAATAAAACACCAACTAATTTTTTTTAATTAAGTTGTTTTATTGAGACATTTTTAATCTTTCTTATTCTCTGATTCCCCTGGAAGGACAAAAGCCATTTCATTTAAATACCTAGTCATAAGCCCAGTCAGAAACCTTGGTCCAAGCACCAGTTGGTGAGAGTTGATGTCTCTTTACTTTGACCTACATTCGTTCTTTATTCATTCACATATATACTGAGGCCCTGCTTTGTGCCAGGCACAGTTCTAGGAGCCGGAGAGTGCAAAGAACAAAAACAGACATGGGACCTCCCCTCAAGATGAGCTTACAGTCTAGAGAGGACATAGGGAACAAGAAGAGAAAACTTCTCTGCAGAAGTGATGTTTTAGCTCATTTGGGAAGGGTGAAAGTTAAACGGGGCAAGTGTTTCAGGCAAAGGAGTAGCATTTACAATAGCCTAAAGAAACAAGGATGGTAGAACATTCTGGAACACTAAAAGAAGATGAGTAAAGCAAGTGCGCTAAGCCCTGGTAGAAGAGCCACCTGAGACAAGGATAGTTGAAAGTCATTGGAAGCCTTTAAGAAGGGAAGAGAAATGATCAGAACTTTATTTTTAAAAATCGTTCTAATTGTGTGAAGAATAGATAGAAACAAGCCAGCTATGTTGCTCATGGGGCCTGGAACATGGTAGGCATATAACCTATTTGTTAATAATTCTGTCACTAACTATAATGGGGGAGAAACCATTTAGCTTCTTATCTGTAACACTAGGAGAATGATAGAACCTATATCACAAGGATGTTACAAAAGGATTAGATCAGATAATATAGTAAGTTATTGAAATTTTGGGAATAGATGAGATTATCCAGAGTACAGTGTAAAAGGTAAACCTTGGACAGCTCCAAGGAAGCCAATATTTAAGAATCAGAGAGGTGGTGTTAATTGCCTATTCTCTCCCAAGCAGAGTAGTATAATGGGAAGAATGTAGACTTGAGAGTAAATCTTCATCTTTTATCCTTCATTTCCTCCTGTGTAAAATGGGGATAGAACACCTCTCTCCAAAGATGGTTGCACCTTCCTCCATTTTTTTTTTCTTATTATTGTGTCTGTAGACTCTCATCCACGGTAGATTATTTCCCTAAGCATTTTTTTTAAAGAAGTTGTAGGTTTACAGAAAAATCATGCATAAAATACATAGTTCCATATATCACCCTATTATTAACACCTTGCATTAGTGTGGTACATCTTACAGTTTAGAAAGAACGTTTTTATAATTGTACTATTAACTGTAGCCCATCTCCCTGTGTGTTTTGCTATTAGAGTTGTGAGCTCATCTTCAGTGGTGCTTTTTCTGTGGGAGTCTTGTCAGCTAGTTTGTGTCCTACCAGAATAGTTTTGTGTTTGCTTTGACTAAATCCCAGGCCTCTTTCCTGTTGCCATTTTGGGGGGAGGGGAGGGCTAGGAATTGTTAACAGCTTTACTGAGATATAATTCATCCTCTATTTAATTCACTATATCGTATTGTATTTTTTTGTTTGTAAGAATTTATTCAAACTTGAGGATGTGTGTTTCTGTTTTTGAGTCTTCAACAGCTAAAGATAAAACAGAAAAATAATATTTATTGAACTCTTAAGCATTTTACATGCATACTATCATTTAGTCCTTAACCATATGAGATAGCTTTTTTTTTCCTTATAGATTAGGAACTCAGGCATGGATGAGCTTAATAATCTAAGCAGGAACACACTGATAGTAAGTAGGGGAGAGTGAATTAGAACCAATTTGGCACTCACAAAATGTTTGTTAGTGAAAGAACATAAATTTTATAATAAAGGGCTGTGCTCAAGGCTAGTTTTTCCCTACCCAGATTTGGTTCAGGAATTGTGCTGAGCCTACAAAGATGAATAACAATATTACAGTCACTGCCCTTGAGATGTGTGGTAATATTTGTTCCATTTATCCTACTTAAGAGAATATCTTAATTTTAATCAGTGATACTAAATATAAAATAAATACTAGGTTAACTAATAAACCCTTTAGGGGAAGGGATTATGTCCCATACATTTTGGTGTTATTTAAATTGTTGGGTGTTTAATGTTTGTGGTCATTCTGGAAAAGAAATTTCATTTCTCATGTTGCACTCAATAAATCAGGTGGTGTGGCTGACAGTTGTAACAGACCTTATATAATACAGGACTTGGAATTAGGAGATGAGACTTGACTTCTAGTTCTTAAATTGCTGTGATCCACCAAAAATTTAAGCCTCTTCCACGTGCCAAGCGCTGTGCCAGGTGCCATATGACTTTGAGTATGTCACTGCCTCTCTCTGGACCTATGTAAAAGCACGCCATGCCTTGTAAGGGTTCCAAGACCTCGTAAAATGTGACTTAGGAGAACGGGAAGAGGCCGTGGTTCCGGCGCACTCAGTTCCCCTTCCGGCAACTCTGGTTTGGGATTTTCGGAGGACCTCCCCCTGCTCGGCCACCATCTCGGTAGTTCCCAAGGCGGGCGGGCGCATTGCGCTTGCGCGGGCCCCGGCACTCTCAGTGCGCCTGCATGTCGCAGAGCCCACCCGCCCCTCGCCGCCGCTGCCGCCGCCGCTGCCGCATGACGGCGGGTACCCGCGCCTCAGGTGAGTGAGCTTCTCAGCACGGCCCGCTGGGGACGTGCGGCGCCGCAAGCGGGGGCGTCTCTTCCCTTCTCTTCTCCTTCCCGGTTCTTTTCTGCGGTGCAGCGGTGGCTGGGGACCTGCGCTGCCGGCCTCCTCAGGTCCCCAGCGCGCTTCGCCCACCCGCCGGACCCCGGTGAGCCTGGCCTCCTTGACCGCTTCCCGCGCCTAGCCCGCAGGCGATAGCTTGCGGCCGGCGGAGACGAGCCTCCGGGCGTCCTGGACCCTCGGTCGCAGAGACCCATCGCAGGCGCCTCCGCCTTTCCTGCTCCTATTCTGCAGGCGGCGGCGCTCGGTGGGCCTCGGGGTTGGGCATCCATCTACCCCCGCCCGCCGTGAAGCTAAGGGGGCTTGGAAAATGGGCTGTGAGCTCGCCTTGCACCCCTGCGGCCCCGAAGTAGCAAAGACCACTGCTCGATGAGACTCCACGACGACCCTGCTAGGGAGAGGCTTAATAACCTCCACTTTACAGATGAGGAAACTGAGGCACACAGAGGCGAGGTGCAGTGTTCAAGGTCACGCGGCTGGCAAGTGACATAGCCGCCCTTCGAACTCAGGATCTTGAGCTTTTAGTCCAGTCCAGTTGAAATTTGTTTGTACCTCTAAAAAAATCACAAGTACACTTGATATTTCTGGAATAGTTTCTTGAACGTCATAAAAGTGGTTGCAAAAAAAACAATATTCTTTCTTGTTGGAGTACAGTTGAGGTGTTAGTGTAAAAATAATAATAGCAGCAATGATGTTAATAACCGCTAACATTTCTCCATCGCCTGTATATGCCAGGGATCTTGCTAAGCATTTAATTAAGATTATCTCACTGAATACCTCAGCTCTTCCCAATCCATTGCCTCCCCCTTCCTTTTCATGCAGCCTTTTTTTCTGCAGAACTGGCCTCCCTGTCACAGGTAGACTAGGAGCTTCATGGCTTGGGAGACAGGGAAGCAGTACTGTGGAGGTTTACTGGCAGAATAGGGGTAAATAAACCTTGTCTGCTTGCATCCAGATTTTCCCTTCAACCTGTCCCCCAGAGAATATAATTAGCCTTCCTTTTGTGGCTGCTAGAGCAGGAATGGGCTAGCCAGGCTACCTGGACTAGAGGGTGACAGAGCAGATTTGGCAAGCATTCACCTTATCCTGGGGCTTTGAGGTTCTGTCCAACACTGGGCTTAAACGCTTAAGTCTTTAGAAAAAGGGAAAACAGAAAGAGAGCATTGACAGAGTGGTGTTGAATATACGAAGCCTCCCATGATTTTAAGTCTCAAATGAGCAGCTGTAAAAATACGTCTCTCCCCCAAAACAACTAGCTCTGATAACTAGTGTTTTTTTCCAACACTAAAATGCCCAAGCCTTCTTCCTTACCAAATCCTCCTCCATACTTCAAAGACTCCACTCAACATACTTTCTCTGTGAAGTCCTCCCTATTAGAATTAATCATTGTCCTCTATGCAGTTGACCCTTTTCTTTTCCTATTATAGCATTTATCAGATTTATGTGTCCTCTTTAAGAAGCTAAAGAGTTGAAGCCTCAGTGTTCCCCTAGGACTATGGGCCCCTTAAGGTCAGAGGTCATCTTTGTAGCCCCAGATTCCTAGCTCATAGTTGGCCCTTTGTAAAGACAAACTCCACTGCTCCCTTTCAGTACTCAAAGGGTGATATTTTCCTGGTGCCCTTCAGTTTTCCTTTACTGTTCTTCCTTTAACTCCTGATCATCTCCTGCCACTCAAAGGCCTCCATTCTGTTGTTTCTGAAAATTTGCAGATAAGGTTCCTACATCAGGTAGCCTGTTTATCCCTAGCAGTGGAGTTGGGATATGCTTCTAAGTGTTGCATATGACCTTTTAATCTAGTTCTAAGTACATGTAAGATTCATTCTTTCTTTTGCCTTATGTGATATTATCAGAGTAATCATAATTTTTACCATATATCATTACATAGTATTTATAATAATTAATATTCAAAAGGGCCCTGGGGGTAGGGAGGGGAGGGCAGCAGAACTGTGCATAGTTTCTCTAAATGAAGCTTCTTAAAGGATTTTTCTAAGTAATTTTCTATAACAATTTTGAGTTGTTATGTGTAAGGCATAGTGTTGGTATGGTAGAAGATTTTCAGTTGAGTAAAATGGTTACTGTTGCTTATTTGCTAACTGGGAAACACAATATCTAGCTGTAATTCCAGTCAACTAAAAACTGCCATGTTAGTGTTACAGGCAAAGCAATATGAGAATTTAAAGGAATAAGATATTCCAACATGGGACATTTTATAAAATCATGTACTGTGCAAGCTGAAAGGAAGCCCCGAGTCACTGAGTCCAACCTCACTTCCACAGACATCATCCGGGAAGTGAACTTGTCCAAGGTCACAGAACTGGGGCTACAACTCGAAATTCCAAGATTTTTATCCATTAAAGATTTGTCAGTATTTCTTCTCTCAGAAAAATACTTAAATTCATCCCTAAAAATATTAATCAGCAGCTCTTTATTAAAATTCCATTTAAGTGCTTAAAACATGTGGGGAAAAAGAAACAAAAAATTGAAGACATAATTCATGTCTTCAAGGAGCTTTTGGTCTATGGGGGAGAGTAAAGAACTGTTCTACAATACTGAATGTTATAAGACAGTGTATAACTGATTATTAATTGTGTAATAGCAGGATTAAGTGTGTCCTAGGGTTGGGGGAGGGGGTAAGAGAGATTAGTATGAGCTGTGGTAGTATGAGAACACTTTGAGGAGGAGTTAGGATTTATCTGGGCTTTGACAGATTGGTAGAACTAATTTAAAGGACAAGGAAAGCATTTTGAAGCAGAGGTGATAAAACTGAGCCAAGATAACAGTGACATAGTTAGAAAACAGTAAAAAAAAATCTGACTTGACCACCTTGGCTGGATTGGGTTAGAGCAGGTTCCTAAACTTCACTTATATCAGAATCACTGGTGGGCTTGTTAAAACCCAGTTTGCTGGGCCCCAGCTCCAGAGGGTCTGATTAAGTAGGTCTGGGTTAGGTACCAAGAGTTCGCATTTCTGCACTTTCCCAAGTGATGCTTAGGCTGCTACTCCATGAACCAGACTGTGAGAACGGCCTGATTAGAAGATTGAGAGCTAGAGACAGAAACTGTCAAAGAACTTGTTCCCAAACACTGTGTTGTATACCGGCACAGAAAAGTTCTGGAAAGATACACATCAAACTGTAACAGTATCACTTCTGGGAGTGGGATTTAGGTGTTGGGAAGTTCACTTTTTACTTTATACTTTTACGTTATTTTCGCATTGTACATACACTGCTTTAAAGAAAGGAAAAAACATTCTTATATTTTTTAGATACATGCCAAGATATTTATGGGTTAAGAAAAACTTGTTAAAGTAGTCTATTGTCATATAACAAACATTTTTAAGACTTTCTGCTGTATGCCAGATGCAACTAGCTTCTGGAAATACAAAGCCTTTGCTAGTTGTCATCTGGTGATTGAGCTGGGCAGATTACAACTCTTAATATCATGTGAGCTTCCTAAGAGCAGGAACCAGGGTCTGGCTCTGTCTGGTAGATAATAGGCACTTGGTAAATCATGAGTGTGTAAGCAAATCCATGATACAAGTGAGGACTGTCGGAGATTCTGCAAGACAAATTGATAAGCTTGACTGGGTAGGTAGGGATAATGAAAGGAAGAGGCACATCAAGGAGGACTTTCAAATCCAAAGGTTATTGTATTTTGGGTTTACTGACAGAACTGGGTGTCAAATCATTTATTCAGAAAGCCCTCCCCCGTTTTGAAAATAGCACCAAAAACTTAACCTAGATTGAATATGAGTGTCTTAGCTTGGCAGGCTGCTATCACAAATACCACAAACTGGGTTTGGCTTAGCAACAGGGATTTATTGGCTCACAGTTTTGAGCATAGCATTCCAACATCTAGATACCAGCAAGGTTTGCTTTCTTCTCAAAGACTGTAGTGTTCTGGTGCTGGCTACCAGCAATCCTTAGGGTTTCTTGGCTTTCCCATCACATGCATGAAGACCTCTCATCTCTCTTCCAGATTCCCCAATAATTCTATTGTATTTATAATATTTACCATATAATTTGGCTGCTAATTTTTCCCTTATTAATGTGAGACATATGGAGATGTTTTAAATACTATGCAAATATGAGGTGGTATGTCTTTTGATCTTCTCAGTGAGAGGGAAGGTACCATTTCAATTCTGAGATACCCCTCTCCCCATAATGCCTGAAAGAGTTTGACATATTGTCAGTCATAAATAAATATGTATTGTCCGTGGCTGAATGGTGTGAATGTAAGAAATATGGCTTTGCAGTCTGAGTTGTATTCTATATAGACACTAATCACAGCACCAGAAGGTATTGTGATTAAACTTGGTAAAGAATGAAGGGTATGGAGCAGGAATTCTCCCCACCTTTTTGTGTGGAGGTGCTACTTTTTATCTTTCCCAGGGATTTAATATAGGAAATGAGGTTTAATTTCCCAAGAGGAGGAGTGGCTTCCCCAGGCCATGACTGTTGGACATTTGGCCATATTCCTCTTTAACACCTGGAAATGCCCACAGTCTATTCAGTTTGGGTTTCTTAGTTGATCAGGTATAAATTTCTGACTCACCCACTTCTTGTACTTGATTTTATTACTTATTTTAATATTTTTTTAATTTTAAGTTTTGCAGTATCTTTTTAAAGGTGATGCTCTTTCACATGTAGGGGTAATAACTGTCATTTTGGGGGGACTTTGAATGTGATGCCCTAAAAACTCATAAATCCAATAAATTAGGGTAAGGAAAATTGTATATAGCTCATAAAAACAATGTGAAGTTGCTTCTCTTTTTTAATGATGATTTAAGATTATCAGTCCTGTCAGTTTATCTTTTAATTGGCAATCTTTCCAGAAATATCATTTGCTTTCTAAACAGATACAGTTGTTTATTAAAAACAACAGCTTTATCCTAAAAATGCTCCTACATTTTTAAGCCTGAACTTTCAATTCATGGATAAAAATTGAATGCTTTTTAAATTTGTGAAATTTAAAGCCATTGTACATGAAACCATACTACATAATGAGAAAGGAAAAGA
>PVKY010015037.1:0-10336 GCA_004027775.1 Bradypus variegatus | reverse complement strand
GCCTGCAGAGCAAGTTCTGGGAGGGTGAGCCTGAGACGAGTTTCCTGGTTCAGCCTTTCAGCCTGCCACCTCATAGACTGGCACCACAGTATGTGCGTGTGGTTACTCTGCTCCCTCCTGAGCTGAGCCAAGGGCTGACTGTGGACTACAGGCTGTTCCACACCACACAGGGGAGGGGTGTGGAAGGGGCCATAAAGGTTCCACGGGTTTCTTACTGTTATTAAAGCTGCCTTTTCTTAGTCTGGTGCTTGCCAGTTACTGCAACCCTTTAACTGTTTTGGGGAGTTTTAAGGAAGTTGGCTCTTTCAGCTTTTGCTCATTGTTCAAAGATTTTGTGGTGAAACAGCAACCTTATTCATCTTCTGCCACCATCTTGGTTGAATGGAAGCCCTGAAATTGAATTGGTGAATATAGAATTTTAAATCCTTCCCTTCTCATTTACTATAATTCTTTTAAATATTTCCTCTTGCCATGACAACCTTTAGTAAATACAGTAAAACCTATAATAAGATGCCTTGTGAATAAGATAAATTCAGTTAAAACATGTTTGGCCATTGACAATTCCTCCTGTCCTCTGTCCAATGTCTTTTCACAAATGGGGCAGTGAGAGTTCTTTTATCTGGGGGTTTTGGGACAATTGATGGGCTTAGGAAGGACTACCTCATAAGCATTTGAGACTTTCTTGGTTGCTTTTGTATTGTTACTTTGTGATAAGTGGGCTATTTTTCCCCACACATTAATTAGAAAAAGCACCCCAAAATCATTTTTTTAATTAACTGCATGATAACACAAGACCACATTTTTAAGGAGTTGAAGTTTTGGACCACACTTACTTCATTATGGTGGGATTTTATTGTATCATGTTTAATGAGTACATAAAAATTCTCCTGAGTAACATTGCTATAGTTTGCTTAATCATTCTTCTAATATTGGATCTATAGTTTATATCCTGTTATTTTCTATTATAAGTGACTTTGAGCTGTTAAATTAACATACTTTTTTTTAAAAATGAGAGTACCCAAAGTGGTGAGCGTGCAGGGAAACAGGTACTTTACTACACTACTGATGGAATAAATTGATATGCCTCTTTTGGAGAGTAATTTGGACAGCAAGTAGCAAAATTCTTAAAATGTTCTCTGACTCAGCAATCCCACAGCTAGGAATTTATCCAAAGGTTATAAATATGGATGGATATGAAGAAAGGTCTATTAGAACATTAATTACATGATTGCCTAGAAAAGTGGAAAATTAAAATTAATCTAAATTTCAACTTTTGAAGATAGATTGAATATAAAGTATCACCAACCATGTGCTTTAATACATATAACCATGATTAAATATTAAACAGTCATTAAGATTATTTGTTGGAAGGAGATTATGCTTCTCTGTAAAGTAAATCAACTTTTATCAAACTAACCTTCTCTCTGTATAAAATAGGAAACTCTGTTTGAAGCCATCAAAGAGCTACCAAGACAGCCAGGACTTGAGGGACAAAGATCCTGGAGAGGTCAGCAATGCGTTTAGGTGACTTTGACACCCTGTACCACTTCTTCCCTTCAGACATTTGCCAATTTGCAAGTGATGCAGGGCCAAGAGTCAGAAAGCCAACCAGAGCTTTCTGCATCTCACTGTGCTGAGGACATAAAATTCGGAGTTTAGGGCTACCAAGACAAGCAGATCTTGAGAGACCAAAATCCCAGTGAGATGAAAAGTGACAAAAAGTGAACCTAACATTCAGTGTTGCTTTTCCTCCCAAGATATTTGCAGATTTTTAAGTCTCATAGGCTAAGATGTGGCCAACACATCAACAAAGCATGGCAGCTAAGAGGTTGAGATGCTTGGCAAAGCTTTCAACAGTCTACAGTGCTGGAAAGACAAATATTGAAATTCAAGGTCAAGGAGGAGAGGGGCCTTGGCATTCCAACTTTTAGTTGGGACTCCTGAAGGCAGCATCATAGGAGAAAGGATAAAGCAGAAATAGAGCAGCCTTTACAAAGACTGAGGGCCTGTTTTAGAATTGCAGACTGGATTAAGATCTTTCCCATTTTAATTTCCTTTAAGAAGCAAAGTCAGATTCTCTGTGGAGGAAGATATCATCTGGAGCTTGTGCTAATTTTCTTATACAATATTCGGCATTCAATAAAAACAATTGTCAGACATACCAATACACATGACCAGGAGAGGGGAAAACATGAAAAAAACAGACTCACAGGTCATCCAGATATTGGAGTTATCAGACCCAGGTTTTAAAATAACTGATTAGTATGTTCAAGAAAATGGATGACCAAAAGAATTTCAATAGAGAGCTGAAATCTATAAAAATAAATCAAATGGAAATTTTAAAGCTGAAAAATATAGTAACTAAATTTAAGAATGCAAAATATGAATTTAATAGAATAGGTGCAGTTAAAGGGAGGATCCATAGACAGCATCCATACTGAAGCATGAATAATTTAAAAAAGGATGGAAAATACAAAAAAGAGCATAAAAGATGTATGGGACATTGTGAAAAGGTCTTACATAATGAAACTGTAGTCCCAGAAAGATAGGGAAAAGATAATGGGAGAGAAGCAATTTTTGAAGACATAATTGTCAGTATTTACAAAACAGAGAAAAGACATCAAGTCACATATTAAGAAATAAAATAACACCTAGGCACATCATAATCATAGTCAAATTGCTGAAAACTAAAAAGACTATCTTAAAAGTAGTCAAGGGTGAAGGGAAGATACAGTACTTTCAAAAAACAATAAAATTTACAGAATACTTTACAGAGGAAATGACAAAAGCTGATGAAAATGATGAAATGATGAAAGCTGAAAGATGGTAACATGAATCTGTAATACACTGAAAGAAAATAGAATTCTATTCCCAGCAAAAATATCCTTCAGAAATAAAGGCAAAATAAGGACATTTTCAGACAAACAAAAGTTGAAAGAATCTCTTGCCAGAAGATTCACAATTAAAAAAAAGTCTTCATGAAGAAGGAAAATGGAAACAAGAAAAAGGAAAAATATTTAAATGATATTGACTATGCAAAATATAAATAATATCCGGTGAGTCTGAGAAATATCTGTAGAATTAAAACCCACAATAGTTAACCAGAGAGTATGTGTGTGTTTGTGTGTGTGTGTGAGTATGTGTAGAGTGTAGTGGTAAATAGGTAAATGGAGTTAAAGAGTTTGAAGGTTCTTGTGTTGTCCAGGAAGTAGTAAAGAATTAATCTGTGTTGGGCTGTAAGAAGCCAAGGATGTATAATGCAATTGCTAGGATAGCCAATCTAAAAGAATAATAAGAGAACATATATCTTATAAGCTAATAGGGGGAGAAAATGAAGTGATTTGAAAAAATTGATTAATCTGAAAGAAGGCAAGAAAGGAGTGAAAAGAAAATAGGCACATAAAAAAATAGTGAGGTTGTAGATTTAACCTGATTTATGGTAATTACATTAAACGTAAATGGTTAAATGGTGTAAATGGATTAAATGGTCTCATTAAAAGACAAAGATTGTTGGAGGGGATAAAAATTATTTAGTAGAAGAATATTGTATAAAAAAGACCTTTCTGGTTGTAACAAAAAGCCTTCTGAGACAGGCTTAAAGCACTGTCAGAATCTTACTGTTAACACAAGAGGTTCTTGGTGCCACCAGTGCTGTGACTGAGTTTCTCTGCTGTTGGTTGTGATGCTCTGGTTCATTGAAGTTCTCCAGTAGACTTCCCTTGGGATGACTGGATGGTTTCCACTAGCTCCCAGGGCCACAAGGTCCTCATTAAAATGCAGGGAAGAAGAGCCTGTTCTTTCCCAACTATCCAACGGAAGTTCCAGGCTTCTGTCTAATTAAAAAAATTTGCCTTACATGCCTATTCCTGAGCCAATCTCTTTGGCACTGTAGTGGGGGAGATGGGATCATGCAGACTGGTTTAGGCTCCCCGTTAGGGAATGGGGTTAATAAGAACAACAGTGGTAGCAAATCCTTACATAGCGCCCCCTGTGTGCAAACACATAGTGCCTACTGCGCACCAGGTACTGTTTTCAGTGCTTTATAAATGACATATAACTCATTTCAGCTTCATAAACTGAGGCACAGAGAGGCTAAGTCAGCTAGTAAATAGCAAAAACAGGATTTGGACCTAGTCAGGCTGGCTCTAGAGTCTACACTCTCAACTGCTGTCTTAGTTTCCCAGCTGCTACAGCAAATATACAGAGGGTTGGCTTAAACAATTGGAATTTGTGGGCTCATGGTTTTGAGGCTAGGAGAAGTCCAAAATCAAGGCATCAGCAAGTGTTGCTTTCTTCCTAAAGACTCTATGGCATTCTGGGGCTGGCTGCCAGCAGTCCTTGGTTTTTCTGTCATGTGACAATGCACATGGTGGTATCTTCTCTCTTCTGGGTTCCGTTGACTTCCAGCTTCTGGCTGTTCCCTCAGGCTCCTCTCTCTATGTGGCCTTCCCTACGAGACCTTCAGAGGCAGGAGGGTTAAGACTGACCACACTTTAACTGCAGCACCCTCATCAAAAGGACCCACTCATGGTGGATTCACACCCACATGAATGGATTAAGATTAAGAACATGTTTTCCTGGGGTACCTAACTCTGAGCCACCACAATTGCTATGCTATACTGCCTCTTCTTCTCAAGCCCCATAGTTATGGGAAATGTAGGGCTCTAGTAGAAAGAGGGAAGGAGGGAATGGGTGTGAGGGAAGCAAGTCTACTCTAAATGTGAATGATGTGGAGTCAGAACTGCATTCCAAGTCTGATCGAGCCAGGCTTGCATCTTGACACTGCCATCTGCCAGCTGCATGACCTTGGACAGGTCCCTGTCTCAGTTTCCTCTGGGAATTGGGGTTAGAATTATTGGTATGGAAATAGGCTAGTACTATGCCTGGCACCATAAACTTTGGTATTCATATGTTACTAAAGGAAAAAATCAAACTATAAGAAACTGTGCATCATAATATACTGAAAAAAATACATATATATAGATGCGTAGGGAAATACTGTGACTCTCTCTGGGTGGGGGCCTTATGGATATTATCTAATTGTTGCCTAGGTATATTTCCTACTTTTTTTTCTATGACAAATATGCTAGTTTGGTAGTAATAAAAGAGACAGAGGGGGAAAAGACGTGTCCCACATGTATGTTTATATACATGCATGCCTGCCGCGTCACATGTAACCAGCCCTGGGCTGCTCGCTTCCTGCCCCTGGACTGGGACAGAGCTGTGGGCTTGCCCCGTTCCTTGCAGCACCATCCGGAGGCGACCCTGCTCAGGTTTTACTGGCCCCAGACCCTGTAAATCTAGATTAGCTTTAAAGGGGGAATTTATAGGGTCCCTGCGGTCTGTAATAAGGGACAGCATGCAGTCATCAGCCCGGCATGAGACCTCAAGCATCAGGTGCTGTGGCTCCGGAGGCCCTGCTGAGGTTACAGGCCTCCCGACAGCCGTGAACACCCCACGGAGGCTGCAGGCCGAGCGGATGAGCCTCGGCTCACCCGTCCCGCCGGGCCGTGGACACTGGAGGAAAAAGCCCAGCTGTCCACCTTCCTGTTTCTCTTTCTTAGAAGGCCCCACCGCCTACTGGTCTCCAGGCCTTTGGGTTTTCTGAGGAGGGAAAAGAGGCTGCACTGTGAGACAGAAAGGCCTGGACTCTGAGTCAGGAGTGTGAATGCAGGGCTGGCTCTGCTGTGTGGGGTTAGAAGTACGCCGAACTGCATGGCTTAACACAACGGAAATGTGTCATTGCACAGTTCCGGAGGCTGCAAGTCTGAACTCAAGGTGTCAGCAGTGCCATGCCTTCTCCAAACACTGAAGCATTCTGGCAAGGACTTGCCAGAGCCTCATCTGAATTAATTGTGCCTTTCAAGAGCCTGTTTCCAAATAGAGTCACATTCATGGAATTGGGGGTTGGGACTTTAGCATCTTTTGGGGGGACACCATTCAATCCATAACACTCTCCCTGGGCCTGGGAAGTGTGAAGCGCTGTGTGTCCCACTCTCTGTGATCTCTGTGGGACCCCCCTGCCCAGGCCTGGCATGTGGGAAACCCTCAATAATAGCACTGCCGGAGATAGCCCCGACACGCCATGGCTCAGAGGGGAAAGCCGAGGCCCAGAGACGGGGTGGAAGCCCTCTCTGCTCGGACAGAGCCTGGAGCCTGTGCTCAGACTCCTGGGGAAGGGCTGCTGGCAAGACCCAGTTACCCCAGGCTGCCCTGTCAGCGACCTTCGTACCAGGAGATGCATGTTACCTAAGGGAGGCTGTGACCTTGTCTCCCTGCCTGTAAGGAAAAAAAGGGAGCGACCTTTCTTGAGGGGCTGATTGCCCATTTATTATTATCTGATTTAACCCTCTCAGTCACCCTCTGGAGCTGGGATTCCTGCGCCCATTTTACAGATGAAAAAACTGAGGCCCAGGGGGATGAGATAACTCATCTAGGGTTAAATAACCTGGTAGTTAATGTGGAACAGGGCTGCAGCCTAGGTGTGTCTGACAAAAGCTTGTCTAGTTTCCCTAAGTCACAGTGTCTGGTACAGAGTAGGCACAAAAGTGAGCTTGTAACAGTCCTTCTAGCCACCTACCCTCCCAGTTTCCAAGCACCTACTATGGGCCTTACTGTTTTCTAGGGATGAGAGAGGAGTATCCCCAGTGGGGTCCAGGTGTCAAGAGAACCCATTCTGTGACTCAGAAAAGCCTCTTCTCTGGGTCCTCGTTTTCTCTGTATGTGAAGCAAATTGCACAAAATTGCTGACATTCAGTGGTCCTGGGACCTCAAGATTCTTGTCTTGAGAGTATGCAGTAAGTGCACACTAAATGGCAGTTATTTGCAAGGACTGCTGTGATCTCTGAGGTGGGGGAGCTTAGGGAGGGAGAGACCAGAGAACATTCTGGAAGGAGTGCCTGTTTGCTAGGCTCTGAAGGGCATCAGAGGAGTTTGGGAGTGTCAGGCCTCCCGGATTAGATGGGAGAGAACTGTGGCAGCAAGCAGCAAGGCATCATGGGAGTATGAAGGCACATCCAGGTGGGTGGAGTGAGCTCAGAGCAAAGGGCCAGAGCCTACCATTTATGAAATGCCCTGGGGGCCAGCCCTGGGTGCAATATTTGATGGTGATTTTCAAATCATCACCATCTCCCCTCTGTGGTGAGGATTTTATTCTCTTCATTGTACAGAAGCAAGAAAGTGCCACTCAGAAAATATGGTGGTTTCAGATTTTTAATCCCTTTCTTTCTAATTGCAAAGCCCTTGTCTCTAATTGCTGCACTAGATCAGGGCTTGACAGATTACAACCCAAGAGCCAATTCTGGCCTGCCACCTGATTTTTTTTCTAAATAAAGTTTTATTGGAATGCAGCCCCATAGCTTTGTTTACATATTGTTTATGGCTTCTTGTAGTGGTACAGCAGCATGTTGTGGCAGAGACCACTATCCACTATCCAACACTTTACAGGAAAAGTTTGCTGACCATTTCAAATCTGAGCCCTATTCTTGCTGTGTGAATTTGTGCAAATCGCTTGCCCCCTCTGAGACTGGTGATGGCTACAAAAATGTTTTTGTGAACTATCAGGTGCAGTGACCTTGCACCAAGCCCAGCACCTGATAAACACTAAAAATCTGCTTATTGGTACCAGGAGGCAGCCATTGTGTAGACCTCCTTGAACCCGCTGCCGGCTGCTCCTGGGATTACAAGGAGGCAGCAGCTGGGCCCTGGCTGGTGAATTCATCATTGTCCACTCTTGTACAGACTTGGCAGGTTTCAACAGAAATTAAAATTCTTGTGGGGAGTCACCTTATATGTGGTGCTGCTTTATAGCCAAGTCATTACAGTAATTTGCAAACCTCTCTGGGGTGTAATGAGCCATTTGCTTTAGATTTGCTGGCTGTGACCTCATTAGGCTGCCCAGTCCTGCATTTGGGCACCCCCAAGCCTTGGGAGCTTGTCCTTCTGAGTCCAGCCTCAGGGTCATTGATGCCTGGCCCTTCTGAAGACAGAATGCTTTTCATACAGGGCTCTGCCTCATTGCCCTAAACCAAGCTCCGGAAGATATAGGAGAAGAAATCATCATCATCATCATCATCATCATCATCATCATCGTCATCATCATCGTCATCATCATCATCATTGGTTTTCAGATACTGACCATGTGCTAGGCACTTGCCAAATGTATTACATTCATAATCTCACTTCATTGTCATCACAACTTTGTGAGGTAGGTGTTACCACTATTTTACAGATGGGGAAACTGAGGCTTGAAAAACCAACTTCTTACCTAGCACTGAGTGTGCCGGTCCAGGCTCTGCTATGGGTTTGCTGTGTGGCCATGGGCAGCCCATTTCTCTCTCTGAGCCTTAGTTCCTTCATCTATAGATGGAACAGATGATATATCAGTCCCAGCCTGGATATTCTAGGATTTCTCACCAACTTGTAAAAATGAACACAGGCCCCTTTCACCTTCAGAGTTCCTAAAGTAATTTCATTTACACAGGGGAATGCTGGTTCTAGGGTTTGCTCTTGGCCCCCTGTTGCACAGAGGGAGCTAGGGCTGCTGGGTAGCAGCCCCTTCCCAGAGCACCCCTCTCTGCCCCCTCCCTTCCCCTCCATCCTCAGGAAAGCTGGACCGAACCACCTGCTCACTTCTCTGCTTCCCCTGGGAAAGACTCTACCCTTGATTCTCAGAGATGAGAGCAGGCAGGGTGGGGCTTCACCCATCTGGGTCTTGTGATGCCCTTGGGGACAGTGAGGCAAGACACCAGCAGGCAGGAGGACAGTGAGAGGTTTCCTGGCTGGGCTGGGCTCATGTGGACGGTGACAAAGGTACCTAGATCTTTACAATGGCAGCATCATCTCTGGGACACGTTACAGCCTCTGGTTTAACTCCCGGCCTCTGAGAACACAGGCTACTTGGAGCAGAACCTGCCAAGGGCTTTTGGAGACCTGGGTTGCAGCCCTGACTCTGCCGGCAATGTTGTGTGACTTTGGGTGGCCACTTGCCAGCTCTGGTACTCAGTGCCCTCTGTAAGGTGGGGAGGCCAAAGTGCTCATCCTGAGTCACATTAGATGAAGGTTCGAATGGGCTTGGAGCACAGTGCAGTGCCAAACTGTGACCATGGTGGCTTCTTCCATTCTTTCCAATGCTGACTGGTTTGTTTCTTGCAGGAAAACCTCTTAGCATATGCAGCAGAGAAGCTAACAGGTCCCAATTGTTTGTTGAGTAATGTCTGTTTCTCCCCAAGAGGATAATGGGTTCACAACTCCACTCAGCCCCTTTCTCCCTCTGTGACCTTGGTCAAGCCACTCAACCTCTGATCTTACTCACCTGGCAGAGTTGACACAAAGTTTCAAGTTTATGACTCATAATGATTTTACTCAGGTACTATGTTTTATATCCTGAAGACTCTCCAATATGATCCTCATTTGAGTCAAAGGTGGGGACGCTCGTTTGGAGGTCTCCAGTTACTCATTGATTGACTGAGGGGCAGCAGGACACAACTTGGGGTTTGAAGTCTGAGAGACCTGGGCTTGAATTGTGGCCTCATAGTTACAGACCCCTGGGTCTCCCCAGGCCTCGACTTGTCTAGCTGGAAAATGGCTGAAATGAGCCTGCCTAAGGTTTCAGTGTGCCTGGCACTTCGTAAGAACTTGTTGAATGTTGGGTTCCCACCCCCTATCAGTGCCCATGTTCCATCTCTGAACACATCCCTCTGGGTGAAGGGTGAGCTAAGTAACCCAGAGGCCCCCATAGGGCTGGGTGTGTCCCTGAAGGAAGCTCAGAGCTGCCCCCCGAAGACTCTGGGAGGAAGGCCCTGGCAAAACAGCCCCGGGTCATGATTAAGCCCTCTTTGCTCCAAATGCTATTAATGGTCATAAAATTACCCACAGTTTTCTGAGGCCCAGTCCCAGGGTTTGCCTCAGTGGGACAATAAAATCCCACGCAGAAACGATTTAGAATGAGTCAAGAACGCCAAGCAGAGACAGAGTGCAACCAGCGGCAGCCTGCTCTCATTAACTCAGGCCATTCACATTTGTTACCAGGGATTTCTTTTTAATTAAAAAACAACCAAGTTATTACAAAAGAAGCTTGTGAGGGGCTGGCTGAGGAGTGGCCCAGGCCAGTGGGAATGTGCATTCCTCACTGCGGGACACAGGCCCAGGGCCCGGGCTGGGAAGGAGGCGTGAGGGCCGGTTCTGAGCAGATGGTCATCGAGCGCTCGCGAGCAAGCTCACCCCTGCCCGCAAACCTGGAGACTCACCTCAGCCCCTCACCTGCTCTGAGAGCGTTGCATTCTCAGCTACAAACTGTCAAGTGCTCGCCAGGTGGGCACATTAGAGTTAGCACTGA
>PVKY010015036.1:0-10343 GCA_004027775.1 Bradypus variegatus | reverse complement strand
TAAGTTATCTACCCTAAGGATAAGGAAGCTTTAAAAAAATTCTTTTGAATACTTTTTCCCTCTTTTATTGCTTGTTACTTTGGTTTTTAAGAAACCCCACTAATTATTCACTGAATAAGCAATACGTTAACATATTTTAAATATTAAAAAGTGTAATAGTGGCTTGGGGTCAACCAAGATGGCAGCATAATATGCTCCAGGGTGCCGTCCCCCCACATACTCTGGAACAACGAGCATAAACTAACAGAGCCATGTTTTTCAAAACTCCAGAAATAGTTAAGGGGTTGCAGTAACAGGGTGAGGGCCAAATAAAGGAACACACCCTTAAACAAGGTAGGAGAAACACATGGCACCCTGGCTGGTCCCTGACCCCCTCTCCCCAGCGTGGTGTGGCACCAGCCTGTGCTTGCATTGTGGGTCCCTTGCCCTGTCCCAGAGAGAGCAGAGTAACCCCTAGATGCACCTAGGATGCGTACATGTCAGTGTCAGTCTATCAGGTGGCAGCTTAAACGACTGAAGCAGGATAGCCCTCTTTGGCTTGCCCTCCCAGAACTTACCCTGCAGGCAGAAGCAGCTTGTGCAGACCTAAAGCTGTGTAAGAAACAATTAGGTCAAATCAGCCCAGGGTAAAAGATTATCTGCCTTAAGCTATAAAATAGAGCACCCACTAGGGAAGAAAGTCTATTTCAGAGTGGGTAGAAAGGGCATTCAAATTTGTTGGCCAATGGTGGGGAGGAGGTTACTTGAGCTATAGGCAAGCACAAGTGCAGAACAAGACCCGGGCTCAGAAAAAATGGAGAGGACACTTCACTTCATGTTCACCCCGGATGGATGTTAACAGGAGGGCTCAACTCTGAAGGACAGCACCATCTAACACAGAGCCAACACGCAAAGACTGTGAACGATGCTTTCTGCATTGGTTTCTTTGTTTTTGTTGGCTCCTGGCACTGAAGGAAATCTCTATCATAACACTAACTGAATACAAATTTAAGGAGCAGACAGCTCAAGGATTAAACCCCAGAGTGAACACTTTCAAATATTAAAATGCACAGTGTGCAACAAAAGATTATAAGACAAGCAAACAGGAAATGATGGGCCATCCATAGGACCATCAAGAAGAAATCATCAATGAAGATCAAACTTTGGGCATACTAGAAAAGACTTTAAAAAATGATCTTTGATATGCTCAAGGAGATGAAGAAAACATAGAGAAAGAAAAGAGCTAAAGGATATCAGGAAAACAGTGAAGGAACAATATGAGAATCTTGATAAAGAGATAGAAATTTTAAAAAGGAACAAAACAGAAATAATGGAGTTGAAGACCACAATAACTAAAATGAAAAATTTGATAGAGGATTTCAGTAGAAGACTGGAGCGAGCAGAAGATAGAATCAGTGATCCTGTAGACAGGAAAATTGAAATGATTCAGGCAGAAAGAATGGCAGAAAGGAAAAATAATTTTAGAAAAGACAGATGAGTCTAAGAGACGAGTGGGACACCATCAAGCAAACCAACAAATGCCTCTGGGAGTCCCAGAAGGAGACGAAAGAGAAAAGGGGGAAGAAGGAATATTCAAGAAATGATTGGGAAACTTCCCAAATTTAAAGAAACACATGAATATGCACTCAGTAATCGCAATGAACCCTCAAACAGGATAATCTACAGGAAAACCATGTCCACACACATAGTAGTCAGACTGTCAAATTCTAAGGACAAGGAGAGCATTCTGAAACCTGCAAGAGGAAGGTCATCTGTTAATTCTAAGGAAATCCCCATAAGATTAAGTTTTGATTTCTCATCAGCAACCATGCAGAAGAAGGTAGTGGGAAAAAGTGTTTAAAGTGCTAAAAGAAAAGAGCTGTGGGCCAAAAATTTTATATCTAGTGAGACTGTCTTTCAAAAATGAGTTAGAGATTACAACTTTCCGAGAATGAACAGAAGCTAAGGAAGTTCAGCACCACTGTACCTGTCTTACATGCAATGCTAAAGTCCTTTACACTGAAAAGAAAGGACATCAGGCAGTGTATCAAAGTGTCATAAAGAATAAAAACCTCTGGTAAAGTTAATCATATACACAATTATAAATGCCAATATTGCTGCATTGTATTTTTGGGAATTTAACTCCACTTCTTACTTCATACAGGTTCTAAGATGCAAATATATAAAAAGTAATAATAAATCTATACTTTGGGACATGCAATGGATAAAGATAATTTGTAACAAGTAGAACAAAGAGGTGGGGGCAAGGAGGGATATACAGTGTATCCGTATGTTAGTAAAGCAAGGTTAGTGTCAAATCAAATGAGATTATTGACTTAGGATATTAAATTTAATCCACATGGTAACCACAGACAAAATACAAGAAAAGTATATACAGAAAGAAATGAGAAGGAACTCAAACTGATACAATACCACAAATCAAATAAAAGTGAAAGCAAGCATTAATGGAAGATTTGAGGGACAAAAAAGGTATAAGATTTAAAAGACTAAGTACCAAAATGTTGGAAGCAAGTCCTGCATTATCAGTAGTTACCTTAAATGTAAACAGATTAAACTCTCCAGTTATAAGGCAGAATGGCTAAAAAAGCATGACTCATCAATATGCTGTGTATAAGAGACTCACCTTAAATTCAAAAACACAAGTATGATGAAAGTGAAAGGAAAAAAAAGCCCACACAAATAGTAGGAGATTTCAGTATACTACTTCAATAATGGATAGAACATCTAGAGAGACGATCAATAAGGAAACAGAACACCTGAATGATACTCTAGACCAATTAGCCCTAACAGACATATAGAACATGTCACTCAAGAGCAGTAGAAAACAAATTCTTCTATAGTGCACTTGGATTATTCTCTAGGCTAGAGCAATGTTAGGACTCAAAATCAAGTTTCAATAAATTAAAAAATATTGAAATCATAGAATGTACCTTCTTTGACAACAAAGCAATGAAGCTAGAAACCAGTAACAGAGGCAGAACTGGAAAATGAAACAACACACTCTTAAAGAACCAATGAGCCAAAGAAGAAATCACAAGGAAAATTAGAAAATATTTTGAGGCAAATGAAAATGAAAACACAGAATACAAAAACATATGGGATGAAGAAAAGGCAGTGCTGAGAGGGAAACTCATACCTCTAATTGCTTACATTACAAAAGAAGAAATTTTATCTCAAATCAGAGACCTAATCTCACAACTGGAAGATCTAGAAAAATAAGAGCAACCTAAACCCAAAGCAACCAGAAAGAAGTGACTGAAATAAGAGATTAGAGAAGAGATAAATGAAATGGAGAATTACAAAAAAAAAAAGACTCAAAACCAATAATTAATTCTTTGAAAAGATCAGTAAAATGAACAAACTTACAGCTAGATTGACAAAGGAAAAAGAGACAGGATGCAAATAACTAAAATCAGAAATGAAGGTGGGACATTACCACAGACCATACAGAAATAAAGAGTTGTTAGAGGTATTACTGGTGAACAACTATACACCAATAAATTATATAATTTAGATGGATGGACAAATTCTAGAAAACACACAAGTTACATATACAGACTCAAGAAGAAATAGAAGAGCTCAACAAACCAATAACAAGATACTGACTGAATCAGGGGTCAAAAACCTTCCAATAAAGAAAAGCCTAGGACCAGATGGCTTCATTGGTGAATTTTACCAAATATTCCAAGAGTAATTAACACCAATACTGCTCAAACTCTTCCAAAAAATTGAAAAGGAAATATACTCCCTAACTCATTCTATAAGGCCAACATCACCCTAATACCAAAGCCTGATAAAGACACCATAAGAGGAGAAAACTACTGACCAATATTCCTTATAAACAGAGCTGCAAATCCTCAAAAAAAAAAAAAAAAAAGAACCTAGCAAACTGAATCCAACATCACATTAAAAAAATTATACATCATAATCAGGTGGGATTTATCCCATATATGCAAGATTAGTTCAACATAAGAAAACCAATTAATGTAATACCACATTAATAGGAAAAAAAATGATCATCTAAACTGGTACAGAAAAGGCATTTGACAAAATCTAGCACCCCTTCTTGAAAAAACATTTAGAAAACTAGGAATAGAAGGAAATATCCTCAACATGATAAAGGGAATATATGAAAAACCCACAGTTAACAGCATACTCAATGAAAGACTGAAAATTTTCCCTCTAGGATCAGGAACAAGACAAGGATTAACCTCGGTTAATCATCATTGTACCACAAGATCTTACAAGAGCAATTAGCAAGATAACAAAATAAAAAGCACCAAAATAGGAAAGGAAGAAATACAGCTCTCCCTATTTCCAGATAACATGTTCCTGCATGCAGAAAATTCTGAAAAATCCACAAGAAAGGTACTAGAATTCAATAAAGTTGTGGGATACAAGATCAACATGCAAAATCAGTATTATTTCTGTACACTAGTAAAGAAGACTCCAAAGAAGAAATAAAAATATTTACAATAGCAAGTAAGAGAATCATATATGTAAGAACAAATTTAACCAAGTATGTAAAAGACTTATACACAGAAAACTACAAAACATTACCAAAAGAAATCAAAGATGACCCAAATAGATGGAAGGATATTCCATGTTCATGAATTAGAAGACTAAATACTGTTAAGATGTCAATTCTACCCAAAGCTATTTACGGATTAAACATAATTCCAATCAAAATTCCAAAAGCCTGTCTGCAGAAATGAAAAAGCCAATCAACAACTTTATATAAAAAGGTAAGGGACTACAAATAGCCAAAACCATCTTGAAAAAGAAGAACAAAGCTGAAAGATCCACTTTTCCTTATTTTAAAACTTAACACAAAGCTTCAGTATCAAAATAGCATGGTATTGGCACAAGGACAGGCATATTGACACATGGAATCAAATTTACAGTTCAGCTATAAACTCTCACATCTATAGCCAATTGATTTTTTTTTTTTTACTTAACACACAAAAAATTTATTCTTTCACAGTTCTAGAAGTTAGAAGTCCAAAATCAAGGTGTGGACAAGGCCATGCTCCCTCTGCAGCCTCAGAAGAGGATCCTTCCTTGCCTCCTCCAGCTTCTGGCAGCCCCAGGTGTTCCTTGGCTTGTAGACACATTACTCTAATCTCTGCTTCTGTGCTCACATAGTATGCACCCTATCTGTCTCTCTCACCAAATTTCCCTCTTCTTATCAAAATACCACTCATTGGATTATGACCTACTCTAACGGACCTACTCTAATGGATCTCCTTTTTCCTTCTCTTTGTTAATTCAATTTTATTGAGATATATTCACATACCACACAATCATCCAAAGTGTACAATCAATGTTCACCGTACCATTACATAATTGTGCATTCATCATCCCAATCTGTTTTTTAACAATTTCCTTGTACCAGAAAAAGTGAAAATAAGAATAAAAAATAAAAGTAAAGAAGAACACCCAAAACACCCCTGCTCCCACCCTATTTTTCATTTAGTTGTTTGTCCCCGTGTTTCTACTCATACATCCATATACCAGATAAAGGGACTGTGGTCCATAAAGCTTTCACAATCACACTGTCACCTCTTGTAAGCTACAGTGTTATATAATCGTCTTCAAGAGTCAAGGCTACTGGGTTGCAGTTTGATAGTTTCAGTTATTTACTTCTAGCTATTCCAGTGCATTAAAACCTAAAAAGGATTATCTGTATAGTGCATAAGAATGCCCACCAGAGTGACCTCTCGACTCCATTTGGACTCTCTCGGCCACTGAAACTTTATTTTGTTTCATTTAGCAACTCCCTTTCTATAGCTAATTGATTTTTGCTAAGGGTGTCAAATATGCTCAATAAGGAACATGTCTTCAACAAATGTTCCTCAGCAAACTGTATATCCATATTCAAAAGAATGAAGGTGGACCCCTATCTCACACCATATACAAAAACTAACTCAAAAATGGATCAGATAACTAAATATAAAAACCAAAATTATAAACTCCTAGAAGAAAACACAGAGAAGCCTCTTCAGGGCCTCGTGTTAAGGCACAACAACAACAAAAACAGATAAATAAAGCCTCATCAAAACTGAAAACTTTTGGGAATCAAAGGACTTATCATGAAAGAAGTAAGATAACTTAGAGAAGGGGAAAAACCATTTGGAAATCACATATCCAAAAAGGGTTTAATATCCAGAATATATATAAAAAAATCCAACTCAACAGTAAAAAGATAAACAACCCAAATAAACATAGGTAAAAGACTTGAAATTGACATTTCTCCAAAGATACACAAATGGCCAAAAAGAACATGAAATGATGCTAAACATCTTCAGCCATTAGGAAAATATAAGTGAAAACCACAGTGATATAACATTTCACATCCATTAGAATGGCTACTCCTAAAAAAAACCCAGAAAATTACAAGTGCTCGAGAGGAGATGGAAACAGGAACCTCATTCATTGTTGGTGGAGATGTAAAATGGTGCAGCTGCTCTGGAAAAGAGTTTGTTGGTTCCTCAGAAGGTACAGAATCACCGTATGACCCGGCAATCCCACTTCTAGGTATGTACACAACAGAATTGAAAGCAGGGACTTGAACAGATATTTGCACACCAATATTCACAGTGGCATATTCACAAATGCCAAAAGATCAAAACAATCCAAGTGTCCAGCAACCAATGAGTGGATAAACAAAATATATATACACACACTGGAGTAATATTCAGCCGTAAGAAGGAATGAAGTTCTGATACATATGACAAAATGGATGAACCCTGAAGACATCATGTTGAGTAAAATAAACCACACACAAATGGATAAATATCCATTTCACTAATATGAAATAATTAGAATAAGCAAAATCAGAGAGTGAGAACCTGGAATACTCATTACCAGGGGTGAGGGTAGGGTAAGGATTAGAGAGTTAATGCATAATTACTGCTGAGTTTCTGTTTGTGGTGATGGAAAACTTTTGATAATGGATGGTGGTGATGGTAGCAATGTGAATGTGAATGTAATTAAGACCAGTGAATTATAAATTTGTATACGGTTAAATGAGGAAATTTTAGGATGGATTTATGTTACTAGAATAAAAATTTTAAAAACCCCCAAAATTAGGACTTTACAACACAAACAATGAACCCTAGTATAAGGTATGGTTATAGTTATTAGTAGAGTTATAATAATATTCTTTCATCTACTGTAACAAAGGTATTACAATAATGCAAAGTATTAATAACGTGGGGGAGGGTAAATGGAAACCCTGTATTTTCTACATGATTTTCTGTAAACCTACAGCTTCCCCCCCCCCCAAAAAAAAAGTCTAGTAGTGGATATAAGTAAAACCCTCCCTGGTTCCACGGTCATCTCTCTGCCCAGATGACCCCTCCCGCAAAAACAGAGGTACTATTTATAACTTCATCAATCTTCTGGGAGTACCAAACAATACTTTTCAAGCCATAAAAATGCTGTATATTTTCCTCCCTGCTTCTCTAATGTGTTACCACAACAGGTTTCAGCACACTGCTTTTTTCATCTAAGAGCGTATTTTGGGGACCTTTGCATATCAGTATATGAACAACTTTGTTACTCCTCTCTCCACCTCCCTCTTTCTCTCCTCCCACCCCTCTCCACTGCTGCCTTTTTCTTCTTTTTCAATAGGTGCATAATATTTCATAGCATTGGTGCAGCATGCTCTATAAATTGATCCTCTACTGGTGGGCATTTAGGTTGTCTCCAATCATTTGCTAGTACAAGCAAGGCTGCAGTGAATATTCCTGAGGAATGTTTTCCATTTCTCAGGATGCCAAGACAATTTAGAGATGCCAAGAGAATTGCTTCATCTGTCAGTGAGCATATGCTTATGTAGTTTTGATAAATTCTGCCAAATTGCCCTCCAGAAAAGCTGCAGCAATTGAACTTCTACCAACAATACTTGAGAGAGCCTGTTCCTACACATTCTTACCAAACACACTGTCACCAAACTTTTGAATTTTTGCCAACATGGTGGAAAAATGGTAGCTCACTAAACCTTTAATTTTTAATGACTGAGGTTAAGTATCTTTTCAAATATTTAAGCACTGTCCATACTTTTGCTCTGCTTTTTTCTACAGGGTCGTTAGGGATTGCTAGTCACTTTCTTATAGATTAGGGAGAATGACTTTGTCTACGGCAGCGTTGCAAATACTTTTCCTGTGTTTCATTTTTTTCCTTCAACTTTTGCTTATGGTATCTTCTGAAAAGCAAAAATTTTTTTACTCATCTTTTGTTCTATAGCTTCTACATTTTACATCATAGTTAAAATTTTTTTACCTTCTTATAGGTTATAAAAGAATAGCCCCAAATTTGTTTCTAGTACTTGCATATGTTTATTATATTCCATGAAATACTAGATGTATTTCAGAATTACCCCACTGGGTGGTATAAAGTGTGGGTTCAGGCTGCTGCCCGTTTTTCTCTATACTGTTTATTAATAGTCCATCTCCCCTCACTAACTTGAAATGTTCCCTTTATTAATATTTGGTTTACCTGAAGCTAATTCTGGACTTTCTGTCATATTCTGCTGGTATGCCCATTACATACCAACACTGTTATAATGAAGCAGGTACTGCAAGATGTTTCCATTGGGTAGAGGCCATGCTCCTGCACACTCATCTTCCTCCCAGACCACGATTTCCTACCCACAGCCATCATGTAGTCATTCATGACATGGTGGTCATGAGCTGGGGTGGTAAAGACCTTGAGTTAACAAAGGTACTAGGTAGACCTGGGCCTATAAATTATAAGTTAATGTCGTTAAGGCACAATCTGGTAATTTCCATGTATTTATTCATATGTATTAATAACATTATCTTACTCACAGAAACTGACACTCAGAGAGATTAGGGCAGCACAGATGCTAGATGCTAAAGTGCCTAGAAGAGTGCCTAGAAACAGAGATACCAAATAGACATTCATTTCCCATTTCCTCAAGGGAAGCTATTTATGTGCCTCACTGCCCCAAATGTGTTCTGGGAAATGAACTATTGGTACCAATTTGTTCTGTTATGATATGAAGCATGGGGATCAGATTCTAGAGGTAGGGGCCTTTACCCTCCTTCACCTGGAGCTTTCTATGTTAAAAACCCACACACTTCTATTTCCCTCCTCTTCCCATTGTGTTACTTCAGTCTTCTGATGTCTCTCTTATTACTGCACTTCTTATCACTTGCTCAATCATTTGGCAATTTTCAATGATATACAAAGAGACTGAAGCATAAGGCAGCATATAGTTGAGTTGCTCCTTTATGGTAATATAATTTATGCAGTGGCTTCTAAAAATAAAATATATTTAAAAGCAAGAATCACATTTATTTGTAATAAGACTGTCTATTCCTTTAAGAATTAGGTAACTTCAGCAATGATTACTTGTATCACAAAATGACTCCTTTAAACATATACGGATATGCCCAATATTTCCATAACACTGCTTTTTGTAAATCATAACTTAACTGACAGATTGG
The DNA here is from genome assembly GCA_004027775.1 of Bradypus variegatus. NCBI lineage: Eukaryota > Metazoa > Chordata > Mammalia > Pilosa > Bradypodidae > Bradypus > Bradypus variegatus. Next base: position 867 of record PVKY010015036.1, on the reverse strand, counting down.
AAGAGAAACTTTCAAAACAGAAAAGTGATGAGAGCCATTGCAAATTGAAGGGTAATTAGTAATCATGATAAAGAATGTTCTGAAATTAAAAAGCTAAGAAATGGATAAATCAGACTTATATGTAACATTTCATGGACACAGTATTTGAACAGACAGACATCAGTATAAGCATCCTTCAGGGAGGAGACACAAAAATGGTCATATGTAACTTTTTCTCTGTGCAGATTATGTGTAGTATCTCATAGCACTTAATTCATAAGATCACTCATTACATTATTTTATAATAAACTGGCGCCACTATGGATAAAATTTCCCTTTGTTTACAATTCTAAATATGCCTTCTAAGATGCTACCTATAGCATTATTATTAAGAGAAATTTCATCAGTATATGCTATTAAAATATTCAAGCAAATTATAAAAAAACATGAAATAATATTGTAAATGCTGGATGAATCCACAGTTACTTATCCTCTATTATAAACAAACATGTTATTTGGGTTTTCCATATTTATTGTATTGTTAAAAGGGGAACTGGGAATGAATTTATTACATTATCTGAAGTCAATCACTTATATATAGGATAAAAACATTAAAGAAATATGATAACCTCCTATTCCACCATGCTTGATGCTGATTTTGCAGTATTCTTCTTTTCCTTCTCAAAATCATGTATTTCATGGATTGGAATAGTTGGGGTTCTTCTACTTCCACTTTTAAAAGCCACATGAGTACACAGCTTTAGTAGTATCAAGTATTTTTCACATTGACATTCTACTCAATGTCTCAAAAGGTTTCTGGACCCAGATACATTTGATATTTTATGTTAAGACCCACAATCCAAGTCCTTAGAAGCTCTGGTTTTAACA
>PVKY010015035.1:0-10315 GCA_004027775.1 Bradypus variegatus | reverse complement strand
GTCCTCATGTTGAATGATGCCCTGTCTTTTAATGTTGTCGGTAACATCTCTTAAATTGATTATTGCTCTGCTTACATAAAATTTAGTCAAATTTTATGACAGTTTAAATATGTCAGTGCCAAAAATTAGTTGAAGAATCAGTCACTAAAAAGTTTTCAATGTTTTAGTTTAATCTAAAAGGTTTTTCAGATCTTAATATAAAGATACACCATGAGCTAGAAAATAACTAGGAAGGCACAACACATAAACAACACACACAAAACAACAGAGTTGAATGTAGCATTCAGGTAATGGATACAAATATAAATTGCTTCGCATGAATTAATCAGATAATCACCTATTCTTGCCATTTTTTTTTCATTTGTAAACACTGCCCAATATTTTTGCAGCTCAGTGGTCAGGCTGCCCAATGTGAGGTGATAATGGTTCCTGAAAGGAAGGGGGATTTAACTCTTTTCAACAGTTTAGAGTAAAAAGATTGGAAAAATAGTGTCTGAAGATCAACCCTTCCCATATGATCAAGCAGCCACTGTGTTTTACTTTTCTAGTAATTCAGGTTTCCTTCTTTATCTACCCAACAAAGTAACCTTTATTTTACTGTGGCAGGTTTATGCCTACTTTCTACTCATTGCCTGGAATCTTGAGGTCCAATTCCAGTGAATGATATTTATGTCCATAACAATTATCCAATTTGTATTCTGAAATATGAGAGTCATGATTTCAACTCTCAATGTCAGAGTCCTCTCAGAAAGACTATATTGCCACCATCCACATTGTTCACAGAAGAATCAAAGTTCCCATTTTCCACCAAACATCTCTCCAATACTCAGTAATTTGTGAAGTGGACTTCCAGATCAACTTCAAGAAAACAACTGCCAGGACCCTTGTGCTAAGCTGTCATTCATGGGCATTGCAGTAAACAAAAACCAAGGCAGGAAGGAGAGGGCTGTGCTCAGTGTCCAGGCTTGGTAAGGAGAGGGCCGACGAGGGTCTCCTTTCCACCCAGGACAGGCTGAGTTTCCAACCTTGAGGTTAGATGCCTGGGTGGGATGGGCAGATTGCTCTTGGCAAGGGTGGGGTTGCCCAGGCTGACGACGAGTCTGGAGTGGAACATTCACCACACATCTCCCATCTGGACTAAACTTGCAGGTGTGTGCCTGCACAGCATACTTCGCTTGAAAATAAGAGTCTAAGGACAGGGTGTGACTTTGGTTTTACCAAAGATTTATTGGAAGCATATCAAGAAGAAATCCTAGGCTGCGGTCCTTAAGAATGATTTTCAGGGACAGATGAGAAGTGTCTTAATTTGGCTAGTATTTATTATAATAGATTTATATCAAGACCTGTTTACATATATAAGGAAGGGGGATTTGTTGATTTTGTCACTGAGTAAAGGCCAGCCAATATACAGAGCCCCACATCGGTCACTTTAATGGGTAAATCAGATAGCCCACTCCTTGGTTAACCTTGACATCCACAGACCTGCACACTGGTTAGTTAGTGATAGGTGGCCTTGAAAGCCTCAAAGAGCTGAAAAAGAGAGTATGTATGTGCTCTTAAGTGGCTTTCAAAGTAGCAAGAAGATATGTGATAGCAGAAGACTCACATAACTTATTGAATAAAATTTTAAATGGCTAGCCAGATATGATAGGAGGATTTTAGGCAAAATAATCTATTCTATATCATTATTGTCACCATCATGTTCATCATCTATGTCTTTTTCATGCTCCATGCCTGCCTTTAGCCATTGATTCCATGCAAAGGTTTAATGCCTTTTCCAAACTATAACAAATTAGACCTTAAATTAGGGAGAAAATGGAAACATTTCATTTTAGATTAAATAATAAACACACAGATCATAACTCAAATTATTTCTTGTCTAAAACATTTTCAGAAGTGGTCTTTTTCCCAGTAGTCCTGCCCATCTACCTGCCTCCATCAGAATTTTAAATTATTCCATAAGAGAATACTCCACCCCATCTTTATTCAGTGGTTGCTTGGATTCTTTTCATGTTTAATTCATTTGGCTCTTTAAATTCCTTTTCTTAAAGAAAACATTTGAGTTAGCTAAGACATATATCTCTTTCCCTAAAATGAGCATATCTTTGGAAACTTTACAAATTCTATCTTAATCTAAAAGGACAAAGAATACATTTCATATTGTACAATTTGGGTCTAGACTCTGGTATCCATCTGATTATCTTGAGATTTTTACTTTTGGCTATAAATAGACATAGGCAAACTGAATTGATAACATTTATAGTGTTTACTATTATTTTTATTAACTCTTCAAAATAGCTCTACTTTGTTAAACCACTTAAAAGATGCTTTCAATCATTCTGGACCTTCAAAATGACTAATTCCGTGCTAGTGAACAATGTTTACATGCTAATACATTTGTACTACTACATAATACATGTTTCTTTATGACCAGCTCTTGGAATGACCAGAAGATTCATTCCTCAGAGCACAGTTTCTACTAAAGATTCTTGAAGAGTAGCTATAATGAGGCACTGAGCCTAAGTTATCTTATTAGGAGCAAGGGGTCACCTTGTGTTTACATGCAGTGATCTGTGTAATTGTGTCTACACGTACAGTGGAAAAACTGGAAAAACTTTTCAGTGTGCGTATTACTCTACCCACCCACGCTATCCCCAAATTTAGCTGAGACAAAGTAGAAAGGAGCACAGTTTCCTAGTGGTAGTATATTAGCATACTAAGCCCCTGTTTAATAAAAAAGGGAGAGCGAGTGGAGGGGTAAGGAGAGAGGGCGAGCATGAAAAATATTTATATTTCTTGAAAATGTGGAACCACACTCTTTCTTTAAAAAAAAAAATTCAAGTTTTTAAACCCCAGATCAGAAGGTGTTCCCGAGTCCTCGCAAGCCAGCAGGGCTTCTGAAAGTATTTCAGCAACGCTATCGGCCACCTGTGCACCATGGGCAAGTGTATCTGATAAGATAAAAGTGGTTTCATGATCTTGATGGCCAATAGCCATCTCCGAACTTGCTCGGGAAGCGGGTTTCAGGGATAACTTGAGAGAGCCTCAGGTCTAGTGAGAGGCAGGTAATGTGCGTAAACCAGCCTCAGCTCGCGGATGGTCCTCTCCTGGGAGAAGCTCCTACGAAACGTAACCCGCTAAGGTGTCCTGGTAGAGGCCCCCAGGCGAGTCTGTTCCCTGTCTTCATGGGACGATCCCTGCCCGTGAAGCGCTGTCCTCCAACGGGGAGGATGCTGGAGGACCCCAGAATCCAAGAGCCGCCAGCACCTTAGGCGCCTTGCTGAGATGCGTTGGGCCCAGACAGGTGCCTCGCGTGCCCACCCTCATGAAACTCGTGAGCCAGGCAGGCGCCCCTCAGCAGTGGCTTCCAGCAGTCCCCGCTCTCCAGCCCCTCCGCGGACGCCGCGAGGCCCCGGCTCCCGGTGCGTCCGGCCCTCCCTCCCTTCCTCCGGCTAGGACGTGACTTCTTGCTCGCCATGCAGCTGGTGGCGTCCTAGCCAACGAGAGTGCCCCGCGCGCCCGACGTGCCTTGGCGACACAGGAGGCGCCGCCCGTCCGCGCCCCATCCCCTCCCCGCGCGCCCTGCCCGGCCCGGCGCTGCGCCGCGTGGTTAGGCCTTCCTTTGTATTTGCATTTGGATTCCTACGTTTGTACTTCTAAGATAAATAAATGCACATGTTGTCAGAAATACTTGAGCAGAGAACTGCCTTCTTTCTGGCTCTGCGTGTTAGCCCAGGAGGGCTGGGAAGGCGCCAAGTCCCGGAGTCAAGGGTCTGCCTCTCAGGTTGCTCCTCAGACAGATTCCGCAAATGTGCGATGAGGGATGGTTCTCTCCCGCAGAAGGGTGACGAGTGTCGGGTTCACAGGGCATGTCCCTCACCCTCTCCTGCAAAAGTCCATACACCGAGAGCCCCAACCCACAGCTCAAAGAACTGGAGGGCTCTACTCCAGCCAAGCCAAGGGGGCAGGTGTCATCCTCGGCGGCTCACCTGCAGCTCAGCAGTGGATGAAAGCCACGTATAGATCAGGAAGGATGGCTGGGACCACAAGAGGTAGAACACTGGGTCCTTGGAGACTGTGCCACGGGCCATGCCAGGTAAGGGCCCACCTTTACAGACACAACCCAAACCAACTGACACAGCAACCCCTGCAGACACAAAAAACTAGAGGACTATGACACGAAACTTGGCTCAATTTGAATTGCATGCCTTTTACCAAAAATCCAGGACTACCAGCTCACCTAGTATGTGGTTAACAGTTCCACCTTTGGGACTAGTGCTGCAATTGTGGGTGGGCTGACTGTTGGGAATTACCTCCTACCTCTGCCTGCTTCTGCAAGCCCCTAAATCCGGACAGGGCCCACCACGATGCTGGGTTCAGACAGTGATCAGTTGGCTTGAGGTATCTTACATGGTGTTTTCAGCAACTGCTTCTTGGATCCGGGATTGAGCCCTGGCAGGCTTTCCCTGTCCACTCATTCCTCCCTCTTCCTAGAATCATCATGTTTTCCCTGGTCATGACCACAGTCACAGGCCCCTTCAGATAGAATTATAATAGCAGCTGACATCTGAGAACTGAACATGTGCACAACAAATCATTCAATCCTTGCAGCACCTTAGGAAGGAGGTAATAGTTAGTCACCACTTTATTGATGAGAAAGCTGAGGCTTAGGTTAAAATAACTTGCCCAAGATTACAGACCTAAAAAAACGCAGAAAAATGAATTAAATGTTGGAAATATGACCTCAACAACTTCTAAACTCCTGTGCTTTAGCTGCTAAACTCTGCCAGTGTCCTCTAAATTTTGATACTATGGAGTTGCTTCTGAGACAATTCTTTTAATATGATAAACAATCACTTTTTAATTAAGTTAAACACACTTTTGTTTGGAAAAGAACAGTTCTTTCAAAGGGACTTCTGAAGAATGTGCTAAAATGTCACACTTAGGTCAGCTGTGTTTGGCAAGGATCCACAGATATAAATAACAAGAACTCAACTAAACAGTAACTCAACTAAAACTAAGAATAGAGACCCTCTCCGCATTTGACTTCCTGATTTGTAAGCTAAGAACAGAGATAATCCCTTGGGCAGCTGTGGAGCCGCTTTACTGTGGCTCACACCCAGGGCTTACGGGGCTGCTTGTGGAATTGGGGCTCCAGGTACATAAGGGGTTCACAAAGCCTCAAGGAGAAGTGGGACCCTGGGCCTTGGTACTGGCATGTTTGAATACTCATTCCCACCACCTTAGTGTGCTATGAGAAATATCACACAATGGGCTGGCTGAAACGATGGGAATTCAATGCTTCATGGTTTCAGAGGCTGGAAGGTTTGCTTCTTCCCGGGTTGGCAGCATGGCGTTTTGGAAAACTGACAATCCTTTAGGTTCCTTGTCTTTCCTATCACATAGCAAGGTCCTCTCCTTTCTGCTTGCATCTGGCTCCTGGAGCCTCCCCGTGGCTTTCTCTTTATAAGGCCTCCACCAATTGGATTAAGACCCATCTTGAGTCAGTTGGTCACACCTTAACAATGGGCTCCCACATACAGGAATGGAATAAGACTAAGAACAGTTTTTTTTATTATTATTATTATTTCTGGGGTACACAACTTAGTCTACCCTACCCACCCCACACTAAATTAGTCTTCCCTTTTCTAAAAGCTGTTCATTGACTTTTCCTGGGGCAGTGGCATCCCAAGGGACTTACAGTCGCCTCAAAAATGTTACCTTCCCTTGTGGCTTCAGGCCCAAAGCGCAGTCCATTGAAAGCTCAGCACAGTAGGAGCAAAGCCACGTCAGCTCCTTGAAGAGAAGGATATACACTCAAGAAGGTGCAGGGCCCTGAGCATTTGTATCGACAGGAGCTGGGGAGTCATGCCAAACATGTACTTTAAATGTGTTGGAACCTGAAAGGCCTAATTTCAAGGCCAGCTCGGCTGTGTTTCTATATAAAGGGACTAAATAGTCTTGGAAAATTGTGTTAAAGGGCAAGGATTAACTACCAGTTATTCAGTTAAAAGGATTCACAGTGGCCCACAACAATGAAATTAAAATGCCAGAACTTCACTGATACATTGATAGGAAAAGTCTGAAGTCTTTGGGAAATGGGAATGTAGGAGTAGGTCTGCCACATGCCACTGGTTCATCTGCTGTCTAAGCATGCATAAGGGGTCCCAGGGGTTTTCTCCTCACCCAGAAATTGATGAGGCATTAGTGAGGGGAGCACCAGTATCCACTAAAATTCTGGAGTGGCTCAGGGTCCCTGGTTCTAATGGAAATATGAAATCCTGGAGTGGCAGGGTCACATCACATGATGAAACCTTCAGAAACAATGGAATCAATTATCATAATAGGTCCTAAAGAGTGAAAAGATGAGCATCAGAGGCAGTGGCTAACTGACCACAAGGTCTTTAGCAATGAAGCAGATGTGATGCCTACTAAGGTGTTGATGTATATAATTGTAAAAACACTAGATCAAATGGGCGAAACTCATGACCAAATAATCAGCATTCATCATCTCTCCCAAGTCCCAGGTTAAAGCCAATCTACAGATTCAGGAGACCCTTTATCAAGCAGGGGTCCAAGTCCTTTTGCAAAGGTCCGTGCATTGTGAGCTCAAGTACATGCTGTGACGCTTCCATTAAACCTCTGCCAGAGGAGCTGGAGCTGTTAACCAAAGTGAGTGTGCACCAAGGAAAGGGAAATAATCAGAATTTTCAGAGTTATTAGATATTGGCTATGAATTCAAACAATTACCTGGGGATGCAAATTGTGACCAGGGCCCAAAGTCAGAAAGAACTTACAGAAGTCAGGTGATAGTCTCCTTGCTGATGTCCATCTGTCGTGGCTCAGAGGACTGCTGTTCCTAAATGCATGGTAGAAATAGACATACTTTAAATCTGGTGGCATCTTCACACTATTGTTCTATGAAGTCTGAGAGACAAAAGAAAAAAGTGTACTATTTGCACAGAAGTTTTCCAGTGAAATCACAGCTAAGGTCTGCCAAATAAAACCTACAATGCTATTTAAAGAAAATAGAACCAGACTACTAAATTAACCAAGCTAAGTCTGTTCCTGTTTGAAAAACAGTAACATCCTATCATGATTAATGTATCCACAAAGGTTGTTGTGTCTTTAAACATCAAGATTGCAAAGTTAACAACTAAACATATTCTAGTTAAGAAATCAGTACCAGAAAAGCTCACAGTTTTATTTGGTTTGGATACTCTGGCTAAGGGGAAAAGAATCGTCTCTTCTTCTTTCTGACTTTGTACATGATATGTCCTGACATCAGCTGCTTCCACATTTGCTGACCTGTGGAGAGAGAAGTATTATAGTATGAGAGGTCAAACAGATGCCTGCATTACTGTCCCAATTTGCCAGAAGAGTAAGGCCAAAGTAATGTCCCATCCCTGGAGGAATATCAGGCTTTTTCCCATCTGAAACATAAAAGATGCCGGGGACATGATTCTGTCCATACTCATAACTTGCATGTGTGTGCAGTGCAAAAGCCAGACAGACTCGAGAGAATAACTGTGGATTGTTGTAAAATGAATCACAGAGGCTCTTCCAGATGTGATATTTTCTCGAGCAAACAAACAAAGCCCTTGGCAAGGAATGTACAACTATTGAGCCAGGAAATGCTTTAACTTTAATTCCAGTTTATAAAAATGAATTTAAAATAATTGGATTTCACCCACAGGGACAGTAGCACATTTTCACTATCTTATCCCAGGACAATGCAAATTCACCTGCTTTCTGTCAGAATGCAGTACAGAGGAATGCTGATCACCTTGTCCCACAGAACATTGTGCTAGACCATGTCAGTAGACTTCAAATTATTTAGACCTAGTGAGCAGAAGTCCTCTTCCTGGATGCTTTAGCAAGACAAATGCATTCCAGAGGGTGTGTGACAGTTGTGGAAAGCATGGACTTGTCAGGCCATACTAGTGATATTCTTAGGGATCAGTTGGTCTTGAGCATGACAAGGTAATGCCTCTAAGTGTAGAGAAAAGTTGCTTCATCTTTGTGGAGTGAGTTGTTATATTGTGTGTCGTGGAAACACAAGCTCAGGCACAACAAAGATTTTCAGCAAATGACCATTTTATTACTTACACAGCACACTGGGTCCAAAAGAGCAGGGGAAGAGGTCCAATCACTGCTGGTCCCCAGGGGATGCCACCTGCTCAGGTCAGGGTCAGTGGATGGCAGCTCCACGTGCTCCGCTTAGTGTTGGAGATGAGGGACAAATCTGTGTTGCCAGAGGGCAGAATATTTGTACACCTGTTCCAGTTTGCTAATGCTGCTGCTTTGCAAAATACCAGAAATGGTTTGGCTTTTATACAGGGGGTTTATTTGGGTATAAAGTTACCATCTTAAGGCCATAAATTATCCAAGATAAGGCATCATCAATAAGGTACCTTCACTGGAGGATGGCCAATGGCATCTGGAAAACCTCTGTTGTCTGGGAAGGCACATGGCTAATGTCTTCTTCCTTGGCTCCCAGGTTGTGTTTCACAAAGGCTTTCTCCCAGGACATTTCTCTCTAGGTGTCTGGGGGTGTTCTCTTAGCTTCTCCAGAGCAAAATCTGTTGTAGCAAAAGTCTACTTTCAAAGGCCGTGTTCAAACTGTGTCCCTCAGCTGCAACTCTGAGTTGCTTCTGTTTGTCAGCTGTTTTATGTGGCTACAGTGATTTAATTCAGACCCACCCTGAATCAGTGGGGTAACACCTCTATGGAAATTATCCAATCACAAGTCTCACCCATAGGTGATTGAATCACATCTCCATGGAAACAATCAAAGGATTCCAACCTAATCAACACTAATACATCTGCCCCCACAAGACCGCATCAAAGAACATGGCCTTTTGGGGGACATAATACATCCAAACTGGCACAGCACCCTTGGGAGAGGGGTCCCTGATACTGATAGTTCCTGCCCTGATAAGCAGCTGTAACTTCTCATTCCATGTTTCAGGTTTCTGGAATGATCAGATGACCTAAAATCTTCCCAAGGCTGTGGAACAGAAAACGAAACATTTGCACACAGTAGAAAAGGCAGGGATAGAAAAGGGCTGGGCGATGGCTATTACATATGTCAGTGGCTTCCTTAGCAGCCTTCCATCCCCCACCATGAAGAGTTACAATGCTTGGTGGACCTCTTTGAATTTTGGAAGCAACACACGTAGCATTGAGGTGTAATGGTTTGGTCCATTTATTGGGTTACTGATAAAGGTGCAAGCCTGGGGTAGGACTCAGAGCAAGAGAAGTGTTTGAAGCAGGTTCAGGCTGAGTGCAACTTTGACTTGTGACCTAGAAGAGCCAATGATACTTAAAGTTTTGTGAGAAACAGGGATCTGTATGGAGTCTCTGGCAAGCTGTCATAAGAGAATCACCAAACACCTTGAATTTTGGAGCAGAGCCTTGAGCCCTTCTGCTGACAACCATCCTCCATTCATATAGTGGTTTCTACCTTGCCACTGTGCCTGACAGAAATGGAGACTGTGGCCTGATAAACTCATCATGAATGGACATGCTGTGTATGACCTGGGGCCTGAGTAGGGTAGAAAGCACGAGCAGTTTGCATGAGGAAATGGCCCTGGTGGCAGGGATTGAGAACATGCATGAGCCCTATGACATTTAAGCTGACCTGCCACTAAGGAGTGTCAATCTGCCTCTAGGAGGCCACCTCTTTGCCTCTGAAATGGCACCATTCCCTGCAGAGATGAGTCATCCACCTAGGCAGGTTCATCCCATTGAACACTGGACATCACTGAACTGGCAGAGAGAAGTTTCCTCTTTTCCATAGATACGTATTCCAGTATTCCAGATATGAATCTGCCTTTCCTGCCAACCTGGCCACTTGCATATTTGCAGAGTGACTTATTCATTGCCATGAAAGTCCATGCATCATCACCTTGACTGTTTCAGGCAAATTAAACTTTCCAGAAATTCAATAAATTACCATTTTAATGGTCTAGAGACAAATAATTTTATTGGGGGTTAATATTTAAATAGTAATGTATGATAAAATCATTAGTGCACAAATACACCTGCAACTCTTTAGTCAGATATACCATGTTTTCTAATAATGCCAGCTATAGAAGTCATTGAAGGCCAATGGGATAGAAATAAAAGGCAAAATAAGTAAGTATCAGAGGAGTTTGGTAGTTTACAAAGGGTGACTAATAAAAACAAACAAACAAACAAAAGGCTTCCAGGTTTCTGGACACTCACCTTTAATCCGATTTGTCTCACTCACTTTCTTCATCCATGCCATGGAAGCATTGAAAGAAAGCATAAATCTCACCATATATATCCA
>PVKY010015034.1:0-10330 GCA_004027775.1 Bradypus variegatus | reverse complement strand
ATGTATTTTTTTGTATTTTATAATATACATAATATTATTTAATGATAAACAAACATTCTTCTATTGGTGTGCAGATTTAAAATGTTTTATTGATAGAGGTAAACAATTTAAAAACTTTTGTGGCCAGATGCCTTCAGTGGCTTCCTATAGTCCACAAAATCCAAATTCATGACAGTTCCTACAAGCTCTGAGGGATCTGTCTACTTCTCTGGTCTCCCCCACAACCTACTTCCTCTATTCCCAGGCATGGGACTCTGTGTCCCATCCCCTTCCCCTCTGTTCGAAGGCAGTTTTTTTCCCCAGGCGAAGTGCTCATGCATCCTCTTCCCTCTGCCTCACAGAACCTTAGATCTCAGTTTCAATGCCATTTCCTTCCCTGACACATCCCCACAAACCCTCTCTGCACCACCCCATTCTAATACAGAAGGTCTTTCAGTTAAAATCTCTCTTAGCACCCTGGCTTTTCCATCAGGTACAACATCTTCCACACTAAGCCATAACGTCTACGAGGATTTGTTCACCACTGTAACCCCCAGAACCTAATAAGTGCCCAATAAATATCTGTTGAATGATAGTTGAATGAAGATACTAACGTTCACCTCACATTTACTTCCTAAAAGTAAGAGAGCCTGGGAGGACCCTCAGAGCACCTCATGGGATCTCTGGCCTTTTTCCCGTTGGTCCGTCCTGCTCCAGAACACCCATTGCCTTTAAGACTTAGCCCAAGTAGCCATCTGTTCTTCTAAGAGGGCTTCTGAAACTCCCTTGGACACTTAGTCTCTTTCTCCTGGCTCCCCAGCATCCTCTGAAAATCTTTATTACAGCATTTATTGATATACAACTACCTATCTCCATTTCTTATTCTTCACTAAGACTTATTTCTCCAGTTCTTAGACCTTGTCATTCATCTTTGTGAACAGTGTAAAGGAGGCATTTCATAAATGACTGGAGATCTTGGAAATGGTGTTCCAAGAATTTCTTCTGGGGAAAAAAAAAGTTTCAACTTGCTTAATTTCCATAAATTCTGAAAAAAATGTACAACTGTCCCTTAGAGAAAAGCAAACACTCTGGGTGAAGTATTTTATTAAGCCCTATCATGACACATTAAATAATGCTTTTATCCTACCATTTTTCAGAGCTGCCTTTGACAAGGGGGTGGAAATAGAGAACTAATGCTCTGTCTAGTTCTGTTTTTTGCTTTTCCCTCTTAGAGCAACTAATTTAAATAGAGAGAATGAGTAACGCAGAGACTGAAAGTAAACCTGCCATAAATAGTAAAGGGCACATAGAAGTTACTTTTCTCCACATACAGGACATAAGACTTGTCTCTTGTTCTTTAAAAAAAATAATAAAATTATTTCAAATAAAGAAGAAAAAGGGAAGAAAATACATAGCTGATGCTTTGTAGTAATTAGACAAAACAGAAATGAAAGAGCATTAGAAAATGCTTTCTTTGGGGCTTTTGACAGGAAGAATTTAAAACAGGGCAACAGATTGGTTTTTGTTAGGACACGAACCTCATACAGATCATTTATATTCCTACTTCTTCCTCTCTCTTTGAAAATCTTTGTCCCAATCCATAGAGTCTGCCTAGGAGATTTTTAATCTTAGCCCCTGAGCTGTTTAACTCTTAAGCTTAAATCCTAATAAGGGTTCAACTGCTAACTTCACTACCCAGAACTGCTGTGGAACCGTTACCATACATGGGCAGAGAAGCCTCTGAGGGCAGAGGGAGGGGACAGTTCTCCACCACAGCAGTTATACAACCACAAGGGGAGCTGCAAAAGTGAAAGGCTCTCTGTTTCCCTTTAAAAATGTTAAATTCTTAAAAGCATCCTAAAGGACACCCAAAAAGCACATCTGAGTTGTTGGAGTTAGTAGCTCAAATATAACTAGACGGAGAATACTGATTCAACGTGATAGGTTTCTATGGCTGCTATTTTAAGTAACTTCAGATACACAGTGTCCTCAAGGAACAGTTACAGAAATACATGTGCAGTAAGCTTCAATAATGGCAGAATAAATGTTGTTTCCTTTTCCATTGGCAATGAGTTATGAGTGTTGACTTGCAGACAGTCCCTAAACAAGTTTCATTCCAATAGTTCATTTCTAAATCAGTTGTTAGGAACTTAGAACATAGTTTCCCATAGAAACAATTTTAGACACGTTGGTTTAGATTTCCAGATATGGCCAAAGGAGCCCATTTGCCCATAAGTTATTTTACTAAAGACCCTAATCACCAAATATAACAATGTTTTTCTCTAAGAAAATATTTCCTGACCTCCGAGTTGGGATTCCTGTAACATATCTTCCCTTGCTCTGGAAGATGGGGGGTCCTGGATTGTAGAGGCTGGTTGGGAGATGGTGGTGGTGAAAGTAGGGAGGGGCAGGGATGGGCAGGCTCCCCCCGCAGCAACAGCAAGGGCTGCAAGATGGCGGAGAGGGCTGGTGGCATCCGGGCTCTGGAAGGCAGCGACCTCCATCACCCTACTTGCATCGAGGAGGATTTATTTTCTCCTGGCAAAGACTTCCTAAATGTTCAGAATGCTCTAACTACTTTCTATTTAGCACATACTCTATGTTAAGGCACAGTATTAATTGCTGGGTCTAGATTATTTCACTTATTTCTTCAAACAATCTCAACATCTGTGAGGGCAAGTGTTGTATCTGCATTTAAGAAAGAAAAAAGGCTTAGAGATGTTAAATAACTCCCCTAAAGTCACACAGTTAGAGTCAGGACCTGAACCCAAGCCTGCCTGACTCTATACTCTCCATTCCATACTGTTTCCCAAGGACTTAGGGGACAACTCCTACAGCTTATTATTTACTTTTCTGGTTTTAATTAAGGCAATAAGGATCCCCCTCAGTGAACAGATTGGATTAACTGATTCATTATTAAATGCCTTCTATGTGGAGGATGCAAGATGGAGACATGTGCTTGAAATCTAGTGGACACAAGACATTCAAGCACAAGCATTCAGGTAACTTTACCAAGCAGTACATGACCAGTACCAGATGAACTGCCAAAGCTGAAACTGTCACAAAGTTCAGAGCAGCAGTCTAGGGGACAGGGGTTACCCTGAGTCGACATTATCATGGAAGTTCCCATGAAGGACGTTGAACTTGAGCTGGACATTGAGGGCAGGACTGACGGAGGGCTCAGATCAGCAAAATTTGCAGGCTAATGGTTCTTTAATTAAGAGATGAGACTAGCTTGAGCCATTTGATATTGGAAAGCAGTGAAGAATAAGATTGGGAAAGTTGAGGCCTGGAGGTGCAGAGATTGCTAGGATTTCTTTGTTATAATTTGATTTTTCAGACAATTCATATAATAATAGACCTCAAAAATAAAATCTATGAGAAGAAATAGAAGACAGAGTATTCCTATGCTAGATAAGTCCCCAAACCCAGAGGTAACTGTCTCTTCAAGAACCTCAACCAGATGCAGCCCCCTTCCCCATAAAGTTGATACCCCTTTTCAATATGAACAGGTTAGGGTGATCACTGTCTAGACATCCCTGAAGATTGAGAAAGTGATTAAATAAGGAAGGGGTAGCAACAGACAAGATAGGATTTAACAAAGGGTTAAGAATACTGAATCTTTAAATAAGTATATATTTTTAGATACTAGGGTATTAGAATAGCTAGAAGAAAATAACTGAAATGATTGAACTGTAACCTGTAACACTTTTTGAAATTTGTTCTACAGCTACTCATTAAATTGTACTTTGAAAGTTATCACCTTTGTGTATATTTGTTATATTTCACAATAAGGAAACAACTGAAACTGTGGAACTGTAATTCATAGCATTCTTTGAAATTTGCTATATGACTACTTGTTAAATCTTACTTTGAAAGTTATCACTTTTCTGAATATACATTATATTTCACAATAAAAAAATGTAAAAAAAGAACAACAACAACAAAAAAGGAATGGAGGACCTCCCCTCCTTCACATAGGTCACCACTGTTAGTTTCCTGCACATCCTATCAGAGTTTCTGTGCATATACAAGCAATTATAAATATTCCTATTTCCCTTTATTAAAATGTAGCAAATGTTTCTTACTAACTAAAATGATTAAGCTTAGTTGTTAAAATATAATGGTGTCTCTCAATGTGGTTTTATTAAACAAATATCAAGAATTGGGGTCCAGAATAGGGACAGTAACCTCCAGAGGTCGACAAACCCAGAGTCAATTTTATAAAATTGGTCTTTCCTGAGGAGTGTGGTCTTAGGTTGGATGCTCCTATTTAGTGCTACCATAATGCCTTATATTCACTTCTCCCTGGTTTTCTACATGGTTGCATGATTACCTGTTTATGTGTCTGCCTCATTTACTTCATGATGAATTCTCTGAGACAAGGACTATATGAAGCTTATTTATTTTTGTATCACCAACATGGACTATAATTACTAGTAAATACTGGCTATTAAATGAATGTTTGAATGATTTAATGAATGGAGGAAAACATCTGATGAATGAATGTGAATAACAGGTACAACCTAGCTGATCCCATCAACAAATCCAGTGTATCAGAATGTAAGGGGAGGGGATGACATTTTATTTGAACTGGTACTATAGTTCAGAGAAATACTGTGGAGATGTGTTAAGAAACATCAGGTAGTAAAGGGGGAGAGAGTGAAGATATGAGGGAGGGGAGGAGAAAAATGAAGCAAGGTCTTGGAGCAACCAGGAAGGGTTGTCAGGGGCAACAGTGGAGAGATTTGCCTGAACAGGAAGTATGGGTGTGAAGATAATTGTAGGTAGGAGGATTAGGAAGTTGAGATAGTTTTTGCCTAAACGGCTAAAACAAAACAAAACAAAAAACAGAGAGAGAAAACTGAGGATAGGGGAGCTTGGTAGAGGTAGCAGAGGAGGCCTGAGAAGATTGGCAAATGTTTGACATAGTTGTAAGGGCTGAGAGGAAAAGCTGATTGACAGTAACAGCTGCCATATAGACTTTCTATAATAAGGCCAATTAAAATTTAGGTAAAAGTAAAGACATTGATAAGCAATGCTGAAAGACCGTTTGGGGCTGGAGATTACCAATTTTTGATTCTTCTGTTTCAAGTACTGAGTGAGGTGCTCTGAGCCTACAGAGATGAAAAATCAACATACCCTCAAAAAGCATCTGTTTAGTTGGGAGACAGGCATCTGACCTTTCAAAATATTTTTAGTTCCAACATTAAGATTGTAAAATCATCTTATTGTAACATAGTCAACATTGTAATATAATATAGCTGTCACTGCTTGTACATATTCTGTCCATATATATGAGAAAAGTGAAGGTAACCTGTTAAGACACTTTCGGTTACGGTTTTGCAAAAAAATTGGATATCCAGGCACTTTATTCCTGAAGCTGTGCTACTCATATGTTGATATATCTCATAAAAAGAATTACCTTTCTGGACTCATTAAGGGAAGCATTGTCATAAACAGTATATTTTTGTCTGTTAACAAAAAAACAAATAGCCTCGTTGCGCGCGTTGTCTTCCCCGGCAGCTGGCCGGTCGGCTCACTGCGTCTTAGGCCCGGGGCCGTAGGTTTCGCCACTGCCTCGGAATCCGCTGTATGATTAGGTCACAATCTTCAGTGAGTCAACATACTCCTTTCTGTGGTGTTCTTGGTCACACATTTCTAAAGGGTGGTGGCGATTACTGCCAGGCATTGCACGACTTCTGTGCAGAAAAGTGAACTGAAGAAATTCATTACTACTCCAAGAAGCCCCTTAAGAGTGGTTTACCTGGGTACTGAAATGTTGAATTGAAATCCACAACAGAGCATTGACCAAGAGTTCTCATATGGATGGGTAAACCTCAGTGCACTTATTTGTATTGCCTCTGAACTACTGGATTGAAGAATCACTGCTTTTTGTTGGGAGCTTCACATCATCTCCCATTACTCCCAACTTCACACTCAAAGCACTGAGAATTTTCAGTGGAGTATACTGAAGACTTCAGTTTCTTTACATCATTTCTGGAGTCGATATTTTTATTTCTTTCATAACCCTTTTGAGTGTTTTTATTAACTAAATTAACATGGTTTGAATGAACCACCCAGCTACTGTGGAAATCATACACACAATAAACGAGATTTCTTGTCACACACAATCCAACCATTGTAACCTTAAGCAAATCTATAGAGGGACTTAAGAAGTATGGTGTTACCACAATAGTAAGAGTATGTGAAGCAACTTACAATGCTGCTCTTGTGGAGAAACAAGATATCCATGTTCTCTATTGGCCCTCTGATGATGGCATACCACCTTCCAACCAGATTGTAGATGACTAGCTAAGTCATATAAAAATTAAGCTTTGTGAAAATCTGGTTGTTGTGTTGCTGTTCATTGTATTGCAGGTCTTGGGAGAGCTCCAGCGCTTGTTGTGCTATCATTGATTGAAGGTGGAATGAAATATGAAGATGCAGTGCAGTTCATAAGACAAAAGCCATGTGAAGCTTTTAACAGCAAGCAACTTTTGTATCAGGAAAAGTATTGTCCTAAAATGCAGCTGCTCTTCAAAGATTCCAGTGGTCATAGAGATAACTGTTGCATTCAATAAAACTGGGGTGCCTTGGAAGTGGAACTTGAGAGAGGACCTAATTGGTAATACATATTAGCCAACATGTTGGTGAACAAGTCTAATGAAGCTTCCATAGGAAGTTTTTATTGAAAAGCAGTTTTACCATGCTACCAGTTTGACAGATTTGCATCCTCTGTGTTTGAGTTACCATCAGACTCTTTGGACACTTAGTGAAAGATTGTTGCTGCTCAGCATTTAAAATGTGCCTATTTTTGTAACAATTGACCTTTCCTAAAATCATGCAGTAACGGATTATGTCTTCTTTAAATCTACTCCTGTGCCAAAATCTTTCAATATTTAAGAAATTTAGGGAGTTTAGGTGCCAAAATAACCAGCACAATACTTGTATATTTTTAGTATAATTCAGAACTTAAATCCCAGGAACTATGAACGCTGTAGACCTTATGTGGTTTATTCCTTCATTCATTTAAAACACTAATAGTAGGGGCTATATGGTTATTTGCCTGTTCAATCTATGTTTACATCTCCCACATTTGTACCAGTATACATCAGATTTGTGCAACCACTGAAATTTAGTGGATTTTTACAGTCTTATGGTGATTACCTAAAGTCTATCTATAAATCTCACTTTGTGACATTAAAGAAAATCTTCATTCTGAAAATCTACATTGTACAAAAGCATGTCTTTAATGTCTCCAGACAAAAAGCCTTACAGCTAATTTACTGTTTGCACTTTGGGGTGCAAAACTTAACCCGGAGAGCCTGCCAAATGAATCAGAGGGGCTATTAAATATTTTTAGTAAAAAGTTGCTTTTGTCTTGTACAGAGCTTGTAAAATATGCTCTTTAATTTAGTAAACAATTTTTAGTAGAAATGCTTTGTTATGGTAACTACGATAATTCTTAATCAAAATTTTTAATATTCTTATAATATTTTTTCATATCTATTGGAAGTTGTTTACTATTATTTTTGTTTGGTGCTTTTGTTTTTCCCTTCTCTTCCCAACTTCTCTTACAAAAAAAGAGTTAGGTTTCTATTAATGAATTCAGCAGACATCTAATATTTTATATGCCTTCTGAGTTGTGTAACTTAATATTTGGATACTTGATCATTTGTTTTATTATATAATTGATAAAATAGTGATGTGTATTAGTGTTAGTTCAAACATATATTTGCACTGTCTGGAAATGTGTGGTTATAGTTCTGTGGGAGAAATAATTTGTCAGTGTTCACCAGCTTGTAAAAACCTAGCACAAGAGCCTAAACATCTAAATAAAGAATGAAATTCACTTATCATCAAAAATTAATTAATTAATAAGTAATTTCAATTCCTGTGGATATGAACTGATTTTACTAGGGTACTTAAAGTCAAAATATTTGTTCCAGTTGACCTAAGAATCAAACCAAATCTCCTTGGAGGGAAACTAAACAAGTTAAGCTCAATCAGGTGTGGGTGCCCAGAGTTCACATAACACAGGAAACACATGCAAGCAACAAGTACATTTATTTAAACATAGT
The DNA here is from genome assembly GCA_004027775.1 of Bradypus variegatus. Lineage (NCBI taxonomy): Eukaryota > Metazoa > Chordata > Mammalia > Pilosa > Bradypodidae > Bradypus > Bradypus variegatus. The sequence continues at coordinate 2,267 of PVKY010015034.1, read as the reverse complement.
AACAACCGCAACTAGACAAAAAAAAATTTATCCATCTGTTCAATTTAAATATGTGAAAAGTTCTCATAGTTACTTTTCAAAATGTTATGAGATACTGTGAACAGTTGATTGTATACCATGGATGATTGTATGGTATGTGAATATATTTCAATAAAACTGAATTAAAAAAAATGTTACGAGAAACATGATAACTTCCAAGTTCAGGCTTGCAAAATAACTTACCCTTTCTGCATCAGAGCTAGTCTCCACATTGGTAAGGTATATTTTAAAGAGGTTTTTCAGAAAGCACTTAGGGCTTTAACTTTTGAAAACCAAGAACAATCTTTAACCTAAAGGCATGTGAACATTAATTGTAAATCTTTCTTTTTCATTTATAAATTTCAGCTAAAAGTAGTATGTTTTTTTACAAATCTGTTTTTGATAATAGATTCTCAGCTTATTTTATACAATCATTGAAAAAAATAGTTAATTTCTGAAAACCCATGGGAATAACAATTTTAAAAGTTCTTACTCTTTGTCTTCTTTTCTATCAAATTCAGCTCTGCCTTTTATTTCTCACATTCCTGTTTGAGGATTGGTTCTTCATTAGTAGGTATTATTTTTTTTTTCTCTTAGTTGAGGAATTCATCCTCAAAACATCCACAAATGTGCAAACAGATATGTTTGGAAATACTCTTTGAAAGCATTGTCTGAAACAGCACAAAACTGGAAATAAACCAGATGTCTATCCATCTTGATTAAATATGGCATATCTTTACAAAGAAATGCCCCATAGCAAGTAAACAATGAGGTAAACCTATACAACTGACATATAAAGATGTTCAATAATAGTTTCAAATGAAAGAAAACAGTTGTTGACTATTGTTTTAAAAATATAGTTGAGTACCTTTAGAGATCAGAAAGACCCAATGTTACTTAAATTGTTTCAGAGCATAGAAAATAAAGAAAAACTTCCAAAACTTTTTTTATGAAGCAAGTATAACATTGATACCCAAATCTGTAATGATAACATATAAAAAGAAAATTACAGACCTATAATATTACATATGAATATTGATGCAAAAATATTAGCAAATAGACTCCAAACCACATTAAGAAAATAACTAACCAGAACCAAGAGAGCTTTCTGCCAGGAATGTATGGATGGTTGAATATGAGGAAATATATAGATATAATTCACTTGTTAGTCGGTCTAAGGAGAAAGATCATATGATGATTTCCACAGATGCTGAAAAAGCCTTTTACAAAGTTCAACAACCATTCCTTATAAAAATTTCTGAGGAAACAGTACTTAATAAATACTTCCTTAACATTATAAATTGGATATTATAAGAAGCCAGCATTTTACTTAACTCAGAAATATTAAATGAATTCCTACTGAGGCCAGGAGCATGGCAAGGATGGTCACCTTCTCCACTATAGCATTATGGGCAGTATTAGCTAATGCAATTTGATGACAGGAAGCAATTAGAAGCATAAGAATTGAAAAAGAATTAAAACTATGTATATTTGAAGATGATTTGCGAATATGCCTGAAAACTCCAGCAAATTAATTATAAAATGAATTTTAACAAAAAAGAATTAAGAAAAACAGCAGGATATAAAATTAATATATTTTATATATTTATATAAAATTAAAAACCTTTAGATACATATATAATAACCAGTTAGAAGATAAAATGGAAAACTCCATTTACAAAGGCAACCAAAAAAGATAGACTACTTAAGAATACACCTAAGAAGAAATGTGAAAAATTTATTTGAGGAAAACAAAAACCATTGGAGTGACACAAAAGTAGACTCAAGCAAATGGAAAGCTATCCCTTGTTCTTAGATATGATGCTTCATCGTAATCAAGATATCAGTTCTCCCTAATTTCTATATTTAATACAATCTTAAAAAAAAACTCCACCATACTCTTTTTCTGGAATTAGAAAAGTTGAAATAAAGACAAAAAATAAATATGCTAGAAATACTAGGAAAACTTTTAAAAGAAAGAGCTATGAGGGAGGACTACCCCCAACAGATATTAAAACATCCTAGACTCCAAGGGAATGGGAAGCTCTAGGATTCAGTTTGCCTGCAAGGCAGCTGGTAAAGAGCCAGAAACTGGGTGAAACAACCCTTTGGGTGGGGGTGGGGGTGGGGATGGGGGCTCCAGAGACCAAAAGAACACTGCACACGATCCAGGGAAGAGCAGAAGGAAGAGACTGATAAACGGAGGTGAAGATCTGTGAGTAGATCTCTCCACACTGCAGAGGTTGGTG
>PVKY010015033.1:0-10336 GCA_004027775.1 Bradypus variegatus | reverse complement strand
ATGGATCTTTCTCCAGAATGGACTGTATGTGGGGACATGAAAACAAGCCTCAATAAAATAAAAAATAAAAAAAATGAATTTGTTCAAAGCACATCCCCTGACCACACTGGAGTACAAATAGAAGTCAATTACCATCAGAGACTTGGAGAATTCACAAACACCTGAAGGATAAAAATGAGGGAGAGATGAAAACATTCCCAGATAATCAAAAGATGAGGGACTTCATCACCAGCAGAGCAGTCCTATAAGAAAAGCTAAAGGGAGTTGAGCAGCTGAAAGGAAGGGACATTAAACAATTGGCTGAAACAACATGAAGAAATAAAGATTTCCAGTGAAGATCACATGGTAAATATAAATACCAACACTACTGTATTTTTGACTTATGACTCCACTATTTACTTCCTACAGGATCTAAAATACATAAACTGAAATGACAAATTGATGGTTTTGTACTCAATGTAAAATATGTAATTTTTGGCAAGAATTATGTAAAGGTGGGGGAATGGAGGAGTACAGGAACACAGTTTACGTGTCCTATTGAAGTTAAGTTGGTATCAAAGAAAAACAAGATTGTTATAGATTTAAGATGTTAAATTTAAGCCCCATGGTAAGCACAAAGAAAGTATCAGAGAATATGACCCAAGAGATGAAAAGTAGAGTACGGTTTCCCAGAAGTGGGGCAAGGAGCAATGGGGTGTTAAGAAATGAGAGTAGGATTTTTGTTTGGGGTGAAGGGAAACTTCTAGAAATGGATGCTGGGAAGGTAATAGCATTGCGACCTTCTAAATGTGATTAATCACACTAATGGAATGCTAGAGAGGGGTGGAATGGGAAGATTTGGGCTATATATATGGGTGTTAGGGAGGGAGGGGAAGAGACGATGGTGTGACAGGATCTTAAGGGTGATGGATTGGGGTTATCGGGGGAGAGGAGTCGGGGTATTATGGAGTTGTAGGTATGGGAGTTATACTGTTTTAGCAACTGTTCCTGTACAATTGAACTTATTTCAAAATAAAATTTATTAATAAAAAAAATATGAAAAGCACTTAGCACAGTACCTGGTACATATTAAGCCTGACTCAAGTGTTAGCTATTGTTGTTTGCTTTCTATTGGCTACAGTACCAAGACAATATATTCCAGTAAGGCATCACTCATGTGTTGTTGGGAACACAAGATATTGTGTTTTGACTTCTAAGGTTAAAAAAATTCCCAAAGTATACCTACACTGTCCAATATGGTAGCCACTAGTCACATTAAATAAAATTAATAAATTAAAATCTCAGTTCTTCAGTTGCACTAGACATATTTCAAGAGTACAAAAGTCACATGTGGTTATTGGCTACTGTATTGTATAGTGCAAAATATAGAACATTTCCCTCACTGCAAAATGTTCTATTGGACAGAGCTGGCAGGTAGTGAAGCTTCCCTCCCTTTCCTACCCCCTGTCCCTCTCCTAATGGATAATCACTGTTAAAGTATTCTTGCAGAGCCCTTCATGGTACACACACACACACACACACACACACAGAATTTGCTTTTACATAAATGTTACCCATATCATATGCACTGTTCTGCACTTTATTTTAAAATATATAAACTCAATTTCCTGAGTATAAAACAGCTCCCTACCTTTGCCTAATTAACATTGAAAGATTTAGAGTATCCCATACCAGGGTTACGACGCCAACTCCAAAAAATTTAAAGCACAATTCAAATATAAGAAATCTGTATATTGTTATGTTTGGCAGCAGTTAGAAGTAATGAAGTATTTCAGTTTCCTGTCTTGTGTGGCATGTGGGGAAACCAAACTGGCTGGGTTATCTAAAGTCACTATCTGATAATCACTCCCCAAGTGGGGGCTGAGAATCCCTTAGTTCCATCCCGGCTCCACAGAGATCACCTGCGCTGTGGCAAAACCCCGCATAAACGCGAAGCGCTCCTGTTAAGATCTCTGATAACTGGGGCTGGCAAAGCCACCCCGAAACTGCTAGGAAGGGGACCCCGCCGCGCGACCGAGTACACCTCCCCCTGCCGCCGGAAAAGCGCACCGCCTCCCCCGCCGGAGGCGCGGCGCCCCCTGCCGCCCGAGGAGCGCGGAGGGCTCGCTGGAGGCCGGGAACATGGCGGGGCGGCCCGCAGCGTCTGCCCCTCAGTTGCCTGACCGGGACCCAGCGGCGCCCAATGTGGTGGCGCGGATCTCGCAGTGGGCAGACGACCACCTGCGCCTCGTCCGGGTACCTCGGTCCCGCTGTCCGGGCAGGTGGTGGGCTGCATGGAGAGAGCTTAAGGGAAGACGAGTCCCAGGGAGGCCGCGGGCGGCCGCGCTGTAGAGAGAGGCCCGCGGGGGGTGGGCCGGGGAGGGCGCCTTGGCGGGGGTCGCGTGCACCCAATTCCTGCAAGGACTCTGCTGGGCTCTGGGGACACCGCGGAGAGCAAGACGCCGCGTGGCGTGGGGGCTCCTGCGTGTCTGTTAGAGCAGTTGGAGGGCCCGGCAGTAAAGACCAAGTGAGAGCAGGTCCTGTAGGCCTTGGGAGAGAGGTTTTGCTGAGTTTTGTTTAAGTGAGGTGAGAGGCACTGGAGTTTGAGCAGGGGAGAAACATCTGATTATGTTTGTTTTGTTTATGCAATTTTATTGACATATATTCACATAACATACAGTCATCCAAAGTGAACAATTGTTCACAGCATCGTCATATAGTTGTGCATTCATCACCACAATCAATTTTTGAACGTGATTATGTTTTAAAAGATCATTCTGGCTGCTGAGTGTATACAAGACTATGTCCTAGGACTCTAGAGAGGAAGCAGGGAGTTCTCTTAGGCGACTCCAATTGTCCAGGAGAAAGAGGATGATGGCTAGAAGTGTTGCGAGTGGTAGAATTGGGTGCGGGGTGCGAAACAGGAATCAAAGGGGTGGTGATAGCTGCTGAAATGGAGAACAGTTGGGGTGTGTAATTTGGGCAAATCTAGAGAACCGTTTGGGCCTGTAACTTGAAGATGCCTGTTAGACTTCTAAACCCCAATGTGGGAACCTGAAGATGCTCACTGAACTTCTAAACAGAGTTGTAGATGTTGGTCTAGGCAGCCAGTATCAGAGATTGTGTTGAAGGGAGGTCAGAACTGGACATATAACTGAGGGTGAGTGGCATAAGCCTTAAGCAATATTTAAAAACATGGACTTGCATGAGATTTTGGAGAAAGAGACCAAATCTGCAGAAAGAAGGCCTAGAACTGTTACCTGAGGCACTCTGTAACATATGAAATATGAGAGCCTGAAAGGAGAAGTCAGCAAAGACTAAGAAGGAGCAGACAGTGAGGGAGGAAGCAAATCAGGAAAGGAGGTGTCCTGAAAGCCAACTGAAGGATATGTTTTGAGAAAGAAGGAGTGATTAATTTTGTTAAATTCCAATGAGAAGTTGAGTGGGATGAGCTTTGCAAATGTTCGCCAGCCAAGGAGCACAAGGGCCCTGGCCATGTATGGTTATGTTCATCATTGTAGCCCTAGCACTTAGAATAGTACCTGCCAATAAGTGAGTGCTAGTCAAATATTTGTATTATTAATGAATGCTAGACCTATATTGTGTTAATTGACGCAGTCTTGTTTCTTCCAGTTAGGCGGGAATTAATATGCATGGGCTATTTCAAATTTTAAAATGACCTCTGAAGAATGCTGGAGGAAACAGCATATTTGGAATATATTTGGAATATATTATTCCAAATTAGCCAACCACAGAACCCAAAGAATGTACCCTTGTGTTATATTTTCAACTTCATTTCGTATATACCTATTTGTATTTATTGAAGGAAAGAATGTTAGATTGTCACTCTTTTTGAGGGCGTTTCAGGATTCTTATTTTTGAATTAAACTCCTTTTACATCTATTTCAGTTTAATTGAGCACTTTAAAAACATCACTAAGTGTTTCCCAACTGTTTACTCACATACCTTTCCCAAATGCTATTTTTAAGGTTTTAGTGCTAAAGTTTTCTACCAAATAATTCAAGTTACCACTGTGTACTCAGGGTTATTTGAGTTATGTGGGCATTGCACAAGAAGTATGCATTAAAGGAACTCATGGTTAAAGTAATACAATCAGTAGAGAACAATACATTATTATATATGTACATAAGTACTGTGTATGCCAGATTGTTTAGAACAGGCTGGGAGTGTTGTAAAATAAAAGTGGGAAAGATTAACAGGAGGGTGTGAAAAAAGGAAGTTTTTTGGAAGAGATGGGACCCGTGTTATATGAAGGATCTGTGTTGTTTGAACAGTTAGAGAGAAGACGGTCTTCTTTCTTCCCCTTCTAATTAGTACTTTCACTATTGTGAATAATGATAGAATTAATCATTAAATCTCTTTCTATAGAACATCAGCACTGGAATGGCCATAGTTGGAATAATGTTACTTCTAAGAAGTGTTCGACTGGTAAGTTAAAAAATGAAATGGCATTATGATAAGCAATGAACAGTTAAATTATTCCCACTTCAGTTTTATCCCAAGCAGTGTTATCATTTCATTCTTCAGGTTGTAAGCTTTTAAATAGTATCGTAGAACAATGGATATATTTTAAGATCTTTATTTAAAAGTGATACATTTATAGGAGCTTAGGAAAGGTAATTGCACATCCTGTATTTCCATAATCACTTTTTTTTGTGCTTAAAAAGGAATCTGAAAAGGATTTAGCTTGCTAGAATGGTAGAATCACTAAGTTCGCATATCAGACTTTGCAGAATATCTCAGGTGTTTTCTATAGTGGTTTTATAATTAAATTACAATTGAATTATGTCCCTTAGCACTGAATAATTGATGCTTTCAGTCAGCTATTTTTTTGCCCTTTCAGTAATGTTTTAATAATGGACAAAAACATCCATTTGATTAACTCAAGATTTAAAAGTATATTTTATATAACCACTTTTTGCCTTTGAATTAAATGTCAATGTTACAGAGTACTGGCAGAATTTATTGCTTCTATGTATTTATATTTCTTACATTTATATTCTCTGTATTGTTCTATATTATCATTCACAATAACTCCTGGTTCTCCTTCTTCCCCACCCCCCATCCCCAGTCTCTGGTAATTTCTAATCTATTTTCTTTATGAATTTTCTTATTCAATTGTTTCTTATAACTGGAATCATGATATTTGTCCTTTTTTGTCTGACTTATTTCACTCTGCATAATGTTTTCAAGGTTCATCCATGTTATAGCATGTATCAGAACTTCATTCCTTTTTATAGCTGAATAGTATTCCATTGTATGTATATACCACATTTTGTTTATCCATTCATCTGTTAATAAAAGCTTGGGTTGTTTCTTTTGGCTATTGTTAATAATGCTGCTGTGAACATCAGTGTACAAGTATATAAGTCCTTGCTTTTAATTCTTTTGGGTATATAGTTAGGAGTGGAATTGCTGGGTCATATGATCTTTGAACTCATTTTTTCTTTTTTTTAATTATCAAAGTTGTAGGTTTCAGAAAAATACTGCAGGAAGTACAGTGTTCTTATGTACCTCCATCCCCCCTCCAACACACACTGTTTTCCCTATTATTAACACTTTGTACCAGTGTGGTACCTTTATTACAACTGATGAAACAGTATTGCTATAATTATATTCCATAGTTTACACTAGGGCCTTGAACTCTTTTCTTTCCTTTCCTTTCTTTATTTAAGAAAAAATAATTTCTTTTTATTGAAGTAAAATTCACGTAATATAAAATTCACCACTTTAACTATTTTAAAGTATGTAATTCAGTGACTTCCAGCACATTCTCAATGGTGTACAGCCATCACTATCTAATTACAGAACATTTGCAGCACCCCAAAAAGGAACCCCATATCCATCAAGCAATCATGCCCCATTACCCCTTTCTCCAGCCCCTGACAACTACTAACCTGTTTCTAGTGGCTGTGGATTTGCCTATTCTGGACAGGTCATATAAATGGAATCCAACAATGTGTGGCCTTTTCTAGCTAGTTTCTTTCACATAACATGATGTTTTCAAGGTACCAAGTTGTAGCATGTACCATTAAATCATTCCTATTTGTGGCAGAAGAATATCCCTTTATACGATATGCCATATTTTGTTTATCCATTCATTAGTAAATGGATGTCTTGGTTATTTCCACTTTCTGGCTATTGTGAAAATTGCTGCTTTAAATATTTGAATACAACTTTGTTTTCAGTTCTCCTGGGTACATACTTCAGATTGTAATTACTTAGTCATGGTGTATATAATCCTTTCAGTATGCTGCTGGATTGAGTTTCTTGGCATTTTGTTAAGGATTTTTGAATGTGTACTTGTTAGGAACGTTGGTCTGTAGTTGTCCTTTCTGATGCTGTTGTTGGTATTAGGGTAATATGGGCCTTATAGAAGAAGGTAGGAAGCATACCCTTCTCTATTTTTTAGCAGAGTTTGAGAAAGACTGATGTTTTTTATGATAGATTCACCAGGGAAGCCATCTGGTTCTGGACCTTTTTGTTGTTGGAAGGTTTTTGGTTATCTGCTTAAACTCAATTTTAACTTTATATTTAATAGCTCTTTCTTGTAATACTTCCATAATTTTCTAAGTCATTCATTTTTTCTTGTTTTTTAAATTTTAAATTCAGTTTTATTGAGATGTATTCACATACCACAGTCATCTGTGGTGTACAATCAACTGTTCACAGTACCATCATATAGTTGTGCTTTCATCATCCCAATCAATTTTTGAACATTTTCCTTATTCCAAAAAGAATAAAAATAAAAGTTTTTTATTTATTTTAGGAACAACTAAAGCATTCCACCCTCCCATCATATCCTATTTTTCATTTAGTTTTTGTCCCCATTAAGTCATTCATTTTTGGCATATGTACATATTTTGGAATGGAATTTTTTGAAACTTAAATTTTTTCATTCTTTTTCTTTATGTTATAACCCATACGTTCCATGTCATATTTGTCTTTTGAAGGTTTCCAATTTGCCAAAAGATTAAATGATCTGATTAAGTTTAGCTAAAAATTGTGCTGAGAGGTCATTTCTCTTGTTAGTCCATTAAAAAATATATACATCAATTATGGATTATTTTAAGCTCTTTGTTATTTTCAGTACATAGTTCAACACTTCATTTGGTACTATTAAACTAGAAATTTATTGTTTTCATTTTCATTCTCATTGATTTTCATGTCCTGATCCTGCTTACATAATATTAGGCACATTATTGATATATCCAAGTTACTTATTGATTAATACAAATTGATTTTCATATGTTATGATATTATTCATTTTAGACAGTAGTTCTGCTGTTATTTTTTGATAATATTGCCTAACCAGTAATGAGAAGAGCAAGCTAAGGAAATAGCAAAACAACATTTGAACATTAGGGTATTAAAAAAACTCTGTAGACTAATGGGATGAATTTGGTTACAAGTAAGAGAAACTCTAAAAGCAGCTTAACCAGTAAGAGGTTTACTTTTTCATGTCACAAGAAGTCTGGAGGTAAGAGCCTGCTGGCAGTGGTTCTCTGGATCATTAACATACGAACTGAGATCTGTATGATTCTCTTGATTTTTCCTCATGGCACACAGTGGCTGCTGTAGTTCCAAATACTATATCCATGTTTAAGGCAGGAGGAGGGAGAGAAGGAAGGTGCCAGCAAAACTTTCCCAGAAGTCTTAGCAGACTTTTTTTTTGGTCACAGGGCCACCTCTAGGTGGACAGGAGGCTGAAAAAGCCGATGTTGAACTTTTCCACCTCTTTTAGTGTATGGTGGCAAGGGAGAAGAGGCCTGCACATGAATATTGCGTTAGCCAACAGAGGGCCTGCCACAGAGAGCCTTGATAGCTCCTCTTCAGCTTTCTTTCTTCTTCTTTTTTATTTTTTTAGATTTATTTATGAATAATATAACAGATTTACAAGTTGAACTGGAAATATCAACCTAAGAGATTTAACAGCTTTTTTTATTATATTAAATGATCAAAATTTCCTTTATTCCCCAAATTGGTAAAGATTAAATAATATACAATGTGGTACAAAAAATAATCAGGAAGGATCAACTTTCCTTTTGTATTGCTTGGTTTCTCCTTTTCTTCCTCCCTCTGAGAATTTGTCAAGTTCCTATAGTCTTTCAATTACTGGTAGACAATTCCTAATTTGATATTTAACAAATAATAAAATTATTGAGTCACACACTGGGCCATATACTTTATATAGGTAATTTCATTTAATGCTTACAATAATCCTGTAATATAGATATTCTTATCCTCAACCTTAATAGATGAGGAGACGGGTACTCTTTCTGAATCTGAAACCTTTATTTTTTTCTCTTTACGACAGTGTTTCTTGCTTTTATCTGTTTGCCTTTGAAACATCTTTCCAGTTGTCTTTAGGACATGTCCTTTATCCTGTGAAGCTTAGGCACAGGATCCTTGTTAGTGGCATCATTTTCTGCATCTCCTAGGGAGCAGGCTCAGGATTCACTTCCTTTAAAGACATCTTCCTCATCTGTTCTCATCCTTTGAATTTTTCCGTTTTGACCTCTTAGTACTTATACTTTCTCTTAAACCTACTAATGTATTATTCTACAGCTATAATAAGATTGTTTTATGTAGACTGTTTGTTCGTCTTCTGAGTAGTGCCTGCTGTGGCATAGTACTGAACTTTCTGCTGTGGTGGGATGCAGAAGATGTAGATGCAACCGGATCTACTTTTGTAAGTTCTACACAGACTGTGTGTTCCTTGAGAGCAGGAACATGGAGTTCTATTTTAGTTTTCTTCCTTTGCTGCTTAATAATCTCCCAAAACTCCAAATAAAAAAAGGTACCCTTGAATCATTTTACATATATCAGAGGTAAAAGGTATGGATTTTTATTAGCTGACTACACCACCTCCTCCTTCTCAGTCTTACCTTCTCTGTTCAAAATATTCTTGGTTCTCACCTGTAATATATTTTTCAGGCTCTTTATCAAGATTTTTTTTTCTTCTTCTGGTCCCAATTTGTTGAATTTTTTTATAAAATGTGATGCACACAACTTAGCACAATATTTTCCACTTAGGACCTGATTTAGAGCAATTCCTCCCTCACCTTACTTATTGTGGATGCTGCTCCTAATGTTGCCTTGGGTTGAGGTTTTTGGAGTAGACAGGGTTACACTTCCTTGTTTTCACAGCCTTGTCACTTATTTCACTTATTTTGGGTTCACAATCAACTATAACCTCTAAATCTTTTTTATATATGCTTGTATTAATTTATTCCCTCACATCCTTTTTTTTTCTCTGCGAGAGTAGGGGAGTGGTGTACAGGGACAAACTTTTACGTTTTAGTGTATCATTCTAATTGTCAGGATCTTTTTAAATACTAATTCTGACTTCAAAGTTCATATTCTTCCCAGAATCAGGCCATCTTTATGTCTGATCTTTTTTTTAATCATATTTTTTATTGTGGAATATAACACATACACATAGAAGTGTTAACTCTTTGAGTACAATTTAACAAGTAGTTAGCAACTTTCAAAGACTGTTACGGGTTACAGTTCTACAGTTTCAGTTATTTCCTTATTGAGAAATATAACATATATGCAAAAAAGTAATAACTTTCAAAGTAAAGTACGGTTTAACAAGTAGTTATGCAGGAAATTTCCAAAAATGTTATGAGTTATAGTGCCATAGTTTCAGTTATTTCCTTATTGTGAAATATAACCTATATACAAAAAGGTGATAACTTTCAAATTACAATTTAACAAGTAGCTAAAGAGTAAATATCAAAGAATGCTATGGGATATAGTTCTACCATTTCAGTTCTTTCCTTCTAGCTATTCTAATACCCATGTGTGTTGGTTTGAATGAATGTACTATGTCCCCCAAAATGCCATTATCTTTGACATAATCTTATATGGGCAGACATATCAGTGTTAATTAGATTGTAATTCTTTTAGTGTTTCCATGGAGATTCACCCCACCCAACTGTGGGTGATGCTCTGATTGGAAAATTTCCGTAGAGGTATTACTCCATCCATTCAAGGTGGGTCTAAATTAAATCACTGGAGCCATATAAATGAGTTGACAACAGAAGGAACTCAGTGCAGTGCAGCTGTGAGTGACATTTTGAAGAGGAGTTACAGCCAAGAGGGACACTTTGAAGAAAGCACAGGAGCTGCAGATGAGGGACATTTTGAAGATGGCCATTGAAAGTAGACTCTTGCTCCAGAGAAGCTGAGAGAGGACAAACACCCCAAGAGCAACTAAGAGTGACATTTTTGAGGAACTACAGCCTAGAGAGGAATGTCCTGGGAGAAAGCCATTTTGAAACCAGAACTTTGGAGCAGATGCCAGCCACGTGCCTTCCCAGCTAACAGA
>PVKY010015032.1:0-10338 GCA_004027775.1 Bradypus variegatus | reverse complement strand
AATATGGGGAGAAGGACAGATCCTTTGGGAGAACATCTCCTGTGTTAGGTGGGGCATTTTGCATTGTAAAGATTTTGAAGAATAAAGACTGCGTTAGTTGAGTCCTTAGCAAAGCAGATTCCTAGTTGGAGTTAGAAGTCTAATGTGTTTACTAGGGAGCAGTGCCTGATGAAAGAAAAAGGCAGGAAGCAGGAGGCCAGACCAACAGGAAGCTCTAAAGCAAAGATTACCCTCTTGAGGAGTCCCACATTAGTTAGAACTGGTGGGGTCCTCATATCACTGCCCTGCTCAGCCAACGGCTGGGGCCACCCCAAGAAGAGCACCACCATGATTCAAAAGCTGAAGCAGACCTGGAAGAGTTAACCACTGAAGGCTGACAGCCAATCATGCTCCCAGCAGCTGGGCAACAGTCCTTTCTTGAAGGAGAATCTGAACTGTGATCTGCTTCTCCAAGTCTGCTGCAAGGAGAGTCTCTGAAAGGTGAAAAGAGGGAAAACACAATTTAGAAAAATAGTTAGGAATTTGGTTGCCTCCATAAAGGACCAGATAGGAAATCATATTAGGCAACATATTTGGCGGATTTGTGCCCCTATATTGTAATTCACTCTACCCCCAAGTCTTCAGTGAATTTCTTGGTGCAAATGGTACCATGAGAAACAAAGGATAAGGCAGCTGGGGAAGCATAGCCTTCCCCATTTCATTCCTGCCTCAAAGCCTGCATCTCAGCATCTACATGGAAACCACACAAGGGCTATAATCCTTGAGTTCCCCGAAGTGAGCACAGCAGAGCTCTGAGGCCCAAGATGAAGCCAATTTTTGCTCGAAGACAGACTTGAGAACAGCCCAAGACAACCTCCTCCCCACCCCAATTCCACACCTCCCTCAATATAGCCAAACAAGGCAATCCTAGCCATGAGGCAGAAGAGAGATAGATGCTTGTCTTAAAGAAATTTCTGACTGATGCCCTACAGAGCTCCCGAAAAGACCCATACAAAGACTGGATGGATGATTTCTAAACAGTGTTCACAAACAATTGCCTAAATACAGGGCAGTCAGGAAAAAAAATTGAAAAACTCACCAAAAACTGAATAAGCTATACAATAGAGTTATGAAATTCTAGACAGAGCAAAATCTCATAAAATTGATAACCCATTACATTTAAATAGGCAGAGACTATGTCAGTCTCTGGCACGTACAGATCCATTCACTGTTTTGTTCTGCTTTTAAGTAAATTAGTTGCCAACATTTAAAAATCACATATTCCATATTAAAATCCAGATTTCCAGCATCTGTTTAAAAATCCTATGACATGACAACACTGGGCAGGCATTCTCAATGACAAACACAGGTGGAACTGAGTATGCCTCAGGTCTGCAACTTGTAGTCATCAAAATTCACAATCTCTAGACTCCCAGTCCTGAGGCTCATAGTGTGTTGCCATTGATCATTGAGCTTAAGCCTTCAACAGGGGTTTAAATCATTCTATGTGCTATGCTTAAGAGGGTAGGGCAGCAGGTAAATTCACCTGGGGATACAGTTGGGCTTTTAGTCAGAGTCTGTACACTGCAGAATGTTTAGTATCCCTGGTCCCCACCAACTAAATGCCAGTGGGGTCCTCAGTCATTGTGCAACTTAAGGTGCCCCCCGTAAGTGCAGATGTCCCCTGGAGGTATGGATGTTACTGTCTCCAGTTGAGGATAACTGGCCCTAGACTTTAATCATCATGAAGTCGGGGACTGTGTCCTTCTTACTCGTCACTGCATCCCCAACATCTGGCACATAGTAGGCACTTAGTAGATATCAGAAAGTCAACCATGAATGAATGTGCAATGACTGACAGATGGGAAGCATTTAATCATCATGTCTGATCTCATTGAGCATCTTGTCGATATTATCTCAACACATCTTCAATCTTCATTGTATATTAGACACATGAATCAAATTTTGATGGTCTCTTCCAGCAATTAAAGCATCTGACTACTTACATCACACACACACACACACAAACACACACACACATTTGTGCTGAAAGTAAAATTCCATTTCAGAGAAAATTAATCTCTATGAAACCTGTCATTCACCCAGCAATGCCAGAGAAATGAAATGCAGCTATATAACACTGACAGCGGACAGGGTGTCATGATTCACTCAGATTGCACATGTGGAAATAAAAATTCCTACCTCACTGGATTAGAAATATTCAATAAAATGTATAAAAAGCACCAAACCCTTGGCAGCACTTAGCAGGTAAGCACTCAGGGAACAGTTGCTGTTATTACTTTTTTTTACCATCTTCTATATTGAGTCAATGATCAATATGGGATGGCTATTGCAAAAGGCAAGACAGCATCAAAGCCAGGTGCATTCCCTTCCTGACTGCAGTCAGTCCTTTGGGAAGGTGGGACCCTAAGTCCTCTAATCACTGAGGCATTTCCTCAAGATAGGCAGATGGTGCCACCTCCATACAAGAACAGTCCCATTGCCTATTAGTTACCATTTAAAAGAGATACTCCTACACATTTTTGTATCTCTCCCAAAGGCACCCTAACCCCTTCTCCAACAGATCAGCTTGATAAGGAGCCAAAAACAAGAGATTCCCACATTTTCATCTTCCCTCTATCCTTTTCAGTTTACACAGCCCCTTCCAAAAGAAATGGTGCTGGGAGCCAAATATCAACCCTGCCCAGACAACAGGGGGCCACATAAAATTCACCCAGCTCCCAGGAAGAACCCATTTTTCCCAGAAACCTTTGCCATTTGGGATGTGGTCTCCTTCACACTACCCCAACCTCATCCCCTGGATCTGACTATTCACCCCTGTGGAAGAGGTGAAAAAAGCATAGGCCATGTGGGCCTGAAACTTGTCCTCCTAAGTGCCCTCCCCCAACGCCTCATGCACAGTGGAGGGCACTGGGAAGTGTTCTCACAGTGCATTAGCTCCAAACAGTGAAGGAGGAAGAGGAGTATGACGCTATCCAGGCTCTGTTGTCAATAATTTATGAGGCTCAGACTGAGGGGCACCAGTCAGAGAGTCAGTTTTCCCTGGACATGGGGAAAATTAGAGCTAAGCTCTTATCTCATCAGGATTTGCTGAGTACCAAGGACAAAATGGGGCTGCAGCTGTACCTTCTCAGTTGAGGAATATACTACAAACCAGTGCATACCTGTTATATAACCTGCTATCTACAAACCCCCTTCAGAGTGCTGAAATCCCTTTTTTAGCTGCTCAGCCAACCTACATATATAATAAATGATTCTTTAACAAGAATGAATTCTATTAAATAAATGATCCCCCAAACTGGATTTCACAGACCAAATTGTAGGGACTGACATAGAGTTGCCAAACTTGCAATTTCACCAACTAAGAACACTTTCTAAACCTACCCATCTACTTTCATCATTTTTTTCTTAAAGAAAAGACTAACACCAAAAGAGAAAGTAACGAGAGCATATCACACAATATTAAATTAAATAAGCTTAGTTTTATGGAACTACTATATTTTGCCTTGAACCAGTGAGAACCTTGGTATGGACCAGCACTGCTTCTCAGTCTGGCATTTGGAGGCCACTGGGTGAAACCAGTTCTGATGCCAGCACTTGAGTTTGCTAAGGCCTCCTTATAGTGTAACATAAACCATCCAACTTTTTAATTCTCCCTGGAAACCCAGAAGGGACATCATTTCAGCCCACTTGGCCAAAGTGGAGTCTGTGGTCCTGGACACGGAATTTACAGGTAGCTAAGACGTTATTCATAGTCTACTGCAGCAACTTCAGTTTACAAACGAAGAGTATAGCCTGTGGCAGCAATCAGAATTACTATATGTTGGCAATAATTACTATGTGTTTAGTTGTTTCCGGTTTATCAAGAGCTGTTACATTCAACAAATATTTATTGAAGGAGGATGGAGGCTAAGACTTAGGTCTATAGTGACTGTGGAGAACTTTAGTGATTCTCGGGATTTCCACCACGGATTGGGGACCCTCTACCCTCCTTGCTACCCCTGTTAAAGGCGGAGAGGATTTCTTGGGATGGAGGGTATACAACGTCCTGTCCAGCCCACGCAGCTTCCTGAAACGGGCGCTAAAGAACGAGTCAAGCTCTTCCTCGCTGCGCACTGGTTACCATGGCGACAAGGTCAGTTCTCTAGCACCCTAGAGAATGGAGATCTTGAGCCAGAGAAAGGGCAGAGCCCGGCCTGGCCCAGCTACTTCTCACCGCGCCTCTCGCTCTCTGACTCCTCCACCCTCACCTGGGACCCTCATGTGGTGGACTCTGGGGACCACAGGCCTCGCCTCCACAGGCAATCTCCGAACATTTGCCCACTTCATGTGGGCCGTGACATAGGGAGACCCAGACTTTCTTGGAGAAGGAAATCCATTTGAAGTTGTCAGAAGCAAAAGCAACCAATGCAGATCTCTCTTTCTTCCTCCCCCAAAAAAGACCAAAAAAGAGGCCAGGCAGATGTGGAAGAAAAGGAGGGATGGAAGGCTGGAAAGTGCGAGCTCCGGCAGCGCACTTCCCTAAAGGAATCTTTCGGGGAGGTGGGGGAGAGGGGAGAGCCCATTCCCACTCCGAGCCAGGGGAGGGCAAGTCGGGCGGAGGGCAAAGGAGAGGAGGGCACAGAGGCCTTACGCCGGCAGGGGGCGCCCGCGGCCACAGCAGGCTCCCGGCGCTACTGGCTAGCGCCAAGCGGGACAAACAGCCCAGCCAGTGGGCGGGCGGGGAGCGCAGCGGGCAGGCGGCCCGCTCTCCGCCCAGTCCCTCGCCTTGCCCTTTAACCGGCCGTCACCTACCTCCCCGGCAGTGCGAACTTTGCACTACCTGCAGGCGCCATGCAGAAGGCACGGCTACTGCCGAGTGTTTGTTCCCGAGTGTGGAGTTCCGTGCGGATGGTCAGCTCCGGGATGGTGCGCCAGGACCCGCTCGCGAATAAGGTGGCCCTAGTCACGGCCTCTACCGACGGGTGAGTGCTCGGGTCCAAGTCCCTGAGGCCCCTTGTCTGGAAACAGGAACTAACCCCTTGACCTCAGCTTCCCAGTGGCCCCTGCCGTCGGGCCCCCAGCAGCGGCAAAAGCCCCCCCGCATAAAGGAACCGTGTGGTCAGCCTGAAGCCTCTCATCCAGGTCGAATCTCCTGGCTCCATTGCCAGCCCTCATGTCACGGCTGCCTCTGGCACAACTGGGCCACTTCGGTGCTGCCCCCATCAGGTCATCCCCCAGTGCTCTGGGCTGCCCCAGCCAACCGGCTTCACAGAGAATCTGGGAAGACCAGAAATCATTAATTCAAGAGTCCAGATTTCAAAATTCCTATCCCACTGACTCCATCAACTATGAAAATGTCCCAGGGGCCCCCCTACAAGTTCCTGGACACCTCTACAAGTCTCCCAGAAGCCCAGTCCTTACCTAGATGGAGCTCAAGATCCATGTGTCCAGATTTCTGCTTAGGTTATACATTTTGGCTTCCCCTGACCCATTACACTGGCCTATCCTGTTTTCCATTCTCACAGGGCTTTGCTGGATGCCAACCCTTCACAAATCTAAGATGCAAATGTATGTGAAAATGCTAAAGGCTGGCTATTGCAAAATGTGTAGCCATCACTCCCAGGGGAATATTTACATTTGTAACCAGAAACCCACCCTTTCACATGCAGCCCAAAGCATAACTAAGGATAGAATTTTGAGAATGATGTAGAATAATAAGACAGGTATTCGAGGGCAGAGCTCCTTTTGAGTGAGACCCTCAAATCATGGAAGTGGCTGCTGTGACTCTTTCTCCCCTCCATCCTTAACAGGATGGGGGCCTGTCACCAGAGGTGGTGCCTGTAGAAGATGATCCCAGGAATCTAGGCAGATGGACTAGAACAAAACCGAGGGCTGTGACCGTAATAAAAATAAGTAACTGAGTACCAAAAGCCTTCTAAGCACATCCATCTGCATGGTAATAGCTGTACCATTAAGCCTGTTTTACACATAAGTAAACAGACACATGGAAGTCACATAGAGACAGAGCTAGAATTCAGACCTGGGCAGTCTGACTCCATAGCCCTCAATCTCTTTGCTGTACCAGCTTTACACTTGTTGTGTCTCTCTGCTCCCAGCATAGGCTTGGCCATCGCCCGGCGCTTGGCCCAGGACGGAGCCCACGTGGTCATCAGCAGCCGGAAGCAGCAGAACGTGGACCGGGCGGTGGCAGCACTGCAGGGGGAGGGGCTGAGTGTGACGGGCACCGTGTGCCACGTGGGGAAGGCCGAGGACCGGGAGCAGCTGGTGGCCATGGTGAGCAAGAGGAATATGGGCACAGAGCCGGGGGGGGCAGAGAGGAGTCAGCCCGAGCCTCCTCTCCTGCTTGCCTGTACAGCATTGGGGTGATCCACCCCAGCACTATCAATAGGGCTGTACTGGCACACACAGAAGTCCACCAGCACACGTTTATTGTGTGCCCCTCTATCATGTCCTGAAGTCCGAGAATCATCCCATCCCAGTCAGAGAATCAAAACCACTCTAATGCTTCAAGCCCCACAGCATTCCTCGGGGCACACAAAAAAGCAGCAGGTCCTGGTTCTCCAGTAGTTTCCAATCTAATTGAGCAGATGAGAAGAGTAAATCAAATCACAAAATAGTTGTTCCCAACCATGAACTAATACACAATCCCCTGTTCTCCAGCTTACAGAGCAGAGGCCCCTGGGAACAGCCCAGGGAGACAGCCCCCCATGTGTCAGCCACCTACTGTGTGCCACAAACTATGTTCCTAGCCCTTATACAGTTTTTCTCTAAATCTAACAACCACCCAGCAAGGCAAGGACTAGTATCCCAGTATACACAGACTGGTCCAGATAAGTTCCCAAGGCCAGTAAGGAAAGAGCTATGATTCAACCTAAACCTGCCAGGCACCCTTCTTTTTTCCCACTGCCAGCAGGCTACCCAACATTTGCCCGTTAGCACAGGTCCAGGCCTCAGGTGCCCACTTGGACCTTAGTCTCTAAGAAAGTGTCTAAGTCAGTGTCAGAGTTGGTACTTGACACCAGCCTTCTAGCTGCACAAGAAAATATGAACATCTGAGAAAGGAGACTTCTCTTCCCTCCAAGCTCTGGGCACAAACTGTGTTCCCCAGAATGGAAGGGAGAATCTACCCCAGCATGGAGAAACACAGGATTGTGCTAACAGATTGGAAGGTTGGCAGAAATAATTTGGGTAATCTTAGAAGAGGAATACCTTAAGCAGCAATTTAGGGGGTGTGGGAAGAGAGACTGTGGTGTGGTACATGGTATAAGGTTATTCCATTTTTAAGGAACCATTTGGCAAGTGCTCAAATGTACACTGGAGAGAGCCAGGCATGAGCCCAAGGAAGCCACCTTGGCTGGCAGAGACTGCTGGAGGGAATCTGAGATTGGGACCATGATACTGAGGGTGAAGGGAGCCAATTCGGAGCCTGAGCCAATTAGTGACTAGTCATTTAAATGTATGGGACAACTTACCATCAAAGTCCTGCAGGAAAAATGACCTCTGGCTAGGCCCCACCTGGTCCACTTAACCCTTCCTGTAGCCCTGGTCCAGAAGTGGGACTTGAGCTAGATCTTGAAGAATGGGTGGGATTGGACAGATGGAGTAGGGATGGGGTCCCAGATGACCCTGCAAAATGAGCAGACAACCGAAGAGGGAAAGAAGGAGGGAGGGGAGCACTGTCAGTCGAGAGCAGCAAACACAGGCTTGGAAATGCAGGCGGGAAAGGTGGGAAAGGGGCTGGGTAGGAAGGGTAGGGGAGAAGGCCTTGTTCCAGTTTGCATTATACCATTATGCAAAATACCAGGAATGGATTGGCTTTTATAAAGGGGGGTTATTTGGTTACAAAGTTACAGTCTTAAGGCCATAAAGGTGTCCAAGGTAAGGCATCAATAATAGGGTAACTTCACTGGAGAAAGGCCATTGGCATCCAGAAAACCTCTGTTAGCTGGGAAGGCACGTGACTGGTGTCTGCTTCCTCCCAGGTTGTGTTTCAAAATGGCGTTCTCCAAAATGTCAGCTTTCAACAGCCATCTTCAAAAAGAGGATGCAGCGACTCTTCAGTATGTCACTCTCAGTTGCTCTGAGGTCCCTGTGTTTGTGAACTCTTTTTATAGGACTCCAGTGAACTAATCAAGACCCACCCTGAATGGGTGGGGCCACATTTCCATTGAAAATTCAATCAAGAGGTCACACCGTAATCAAAAGTGTCACTTACAGTTGGGTGAGTCACATCTCCATGGAAACACTCAATCAGAAGGTTCCAACCTAATCAACACTAATACGTCTGCCCCCCAAGATTGCATTAAAGAATATGGCTTTTTCTGGGAGACATAATATACAAACCAACACAGGCCTCCAGAGCCTCCCAAAGGAGTTAGACTTGGTTGTAGCAAATAAGAAGCCATGTGAGGTTCCGAGCAAGATAAAGATGGTTATTAAGGAAGAATAATCTGGCATTGGTGGAAGACACATTGGAGTGGAGAAGAATCCAAGCCAAGGGCATAAGCTAGGAAGCTGTTGCTGTAATTTAGGTCCCCAGAGGCACTGTGACCAGGATGAATGTGCCTGACAGATGTTTATTAGGAATCCACTGAGATTTTTCTAACATGGTATTAAGAAATGGAAAGTCGGAGGGATGACTCTCAGACAGTTTGCGTTACTGATGTCAGAGTACAGAATGACCGAACAGTTGCCATCAGTTTGAGATGTCTGCCTCTTGCAGCTGTTACTCGTGCCATGAGGGCCTGGGACTTAATGTGAAAAGAGGAGGAGACTGGAAATAGGTTTTTGAGTGGCTTCCAAATTTGTGCCATGAAGCTTCTCAAAGGCTTGGTGAGTGAAAGCCAGGGCAGCCTGCCTCTCCACCTGATAATACTTTTCCTAAAAAAACATATAGCTATCAAAACACAGAGTAAACAACTCCTAATGACTATAGTATGGTGATCACACAATGTAGAGCAAGACCAAGAAGATACCTGAGTGGTACTAGGTACCTTTCTCATTAATCTCTCACTCTGTCTCCATCAGTCACAACCTAGCCTTCTTCCCCTCTCTGTGCTGATAGACCTGGAAGGGAAAGGGAGTGGGGTGCACAGCAGAAGTGAACAAGCTCTGTGCATTGCAGTGCACATCACTTCCTAACTTAATCTTCACCTGTCCTTGTCAAAACCCCGAGGCTCACACAGGACCAAGGCAGATGACTGGGGCTTTGTCCCAGGACTCCACAATTTAGAGGGTGCAAAAAAAGTGGTAACACTGGTTTTAAATGATTGTGTGCTTTTAAATTTTGTTAAATGTACATGTCAGCAGCACAGGCATTCCTTCCTCAGTGTAGAAACAACTGAGCTTAGCACCTAGTTAGCAAGAATAATTAGCTAAAGTGGGAAGCCAGCAGATGGTGTACATTGTTAATAACACCCCTCTGTGCGCCAAATCGTGAAGTTCAAAGTTGATTCAGGGCCCATTTAGTGCTACTTGCCCAAGGCATCAAAATTGCCAGTTCTGGGCAAATACACAGTCTGGTTTCAGGGCGGCTTAGTAATGAAAACTGTTGTTTTGTTGTTGTTGTTGGCAGATTCTGTTTGGCCATTCATTACTCCCACACATGCCTCCACCACCTATTAACAGCTTATTAAGGAGTTGAGATGTTGCCTTTCTTGACTTTCCCAGTTTAAATCTCCGTTCTGTTTTGTCTCTGTCATGCCTCCAAGCCACAGAGAAGATAAGAGGAAAGAAAGAAAAACAGCATCATAACTGAGTGTCATCCCCCTGGTGATTGTCCTGGGCAGCTAGCTCCAGGGTGACTACAGCTCCCTTTCTGAGGGCTTACAAATTAGCGCTGCACGGACAGTCCTCCTCCGCTTGCTGGGCAGCCAACTTTCTGCCCAGACAACCCACACTGCAGTCTTCACTCTTCTCCCGCATCATTTTGAAACTTTCTTAAACCAAACATGGCATGGCTTTAAACAAAAGGGTACAGTATGCTGCGTTAGAAAAAACTCAACTCTAGAAAGTAGGAGACAGGGGCTCTTGCCTCAGTACTGGCCCCACTAACTAGCTTTGTGCCCTGAGCAAAGCACTTCACCTCTCCCAAAGGTGGGATGAGCAGGACTCCTGTTCGAATATGTGACCTTGAGAAGTTAACTTCCCTCAGCCTGTTTCATTGCCTACGCCATGAGGACATGGGGTGAGATGATCTTAAAGGTTGCTCCCAGTGGTAACTTTTTGTGGGTCTATTTAATCTGGTTTCTCCCTTTAGGTAAGTGTGAACAGGTTGAGTTTAAGGTAATGGTAACTCATCCCAGGAGAACCCGACAGTAAGCACTCGGAGAAGTG
>PVKY010015031.1:0-10338 GCA_004027775.1 Bradypus variegatus | reverse complement strand
TGCTGTCCTGGACTCCCGCCTCCATGGTAGTGAAGAGTGTGTGGCTGGCCGGCCAAAGGCCCAGGACTCCCGCCTCTGTGGCAGCCAAGAGAGTGCGGCCGGCCGGCCAATGGCCCTGGTAGCCCGCCTCCATGGCAGCGAAGGCGAGGCATGCCAGCCCCCAGCACAGGACACCCGCTTCCAGGGCCGCGATGAGGGTGCGGCTGGATGGCCTCCCGCTCTGGTACCCCGCGTCCGTGTCAGCAAAGAGAGCGCAGCCGGACAGCCACCCGGCCAGGGCTCCCGCCTACGTGGAAGCGAAGAGGGCGTGTCTAGACGGCCACCCGCTCTGGAATCCCGCCTCAGTGGCAGCCAAGAGGGTGCGGCTGGACGGCCACCCGCCCTGGTTCCCGCTTCCGTGGCAGTGAAGAGTCCATGGCCAGATGGCCACCCGCCCTGGACTCCCGCCTCCGTGGCAGTGTAGAGCGTCCTGTCGGATGGCCAGCCGCCATGGTCTCCCGCCTCCGTGGCAGCCAAGAGTGCACGACCGGATGACCACTCGCCGTGGATTCCCGCCTCCCTGGTAGCGAAGAGGGCGCGGACAGACGGCTACCCGCCCTGGACCCCTGCTTCCGTGGCATCGATCAGGTCACGTACGGACGGCTACCTGCCCTGGACTCCTGGCTCTGTGCCAGCGAAGAAGTCGTGGACAGACGGACATGCGCCCTGGTACCCCGCCTCCGTGGCAGAGATAAGGTCGTGGCCTACCAGCCAGCAGCCCTGGACTCCGGCCTCCTTGGCAGCGAAGAGGGCATGGCCGGATGGCCACTGGCCCTGGACTCCCAGCTCCATGGCAGCAAAGAGGGCACGGCCGTATGGCCACCAGCCCAGGACCCCCGATTCCAGGGCATCGAAGAAGGCATTGCCGGACAGCCACCCGCCCTGGACTCCTGCTTCCGTGGCAGCCAAGAAGGTACGGCCGGACGGCCAGCCTCCCTGGGAGCCTGCCTCCGTGGCAGCCAAGAGGGCGTGACCGGACGGCCACATGTCGTGGTCTCCTGCCTCCCTGGAAGCGAAGAGGGTGCGGCCAGACTGCCTCCCGCTATGGTACCCTGCCTCCATGTCAGCAAACAGGGCACGTCCGGACGGCCACCCGCACTGGACCCCCACCTCCGTGGCAGCGAACAGGGTGCGGCCGGTCGCCGGCCCGCCCTGGACTCCGGCCTCAGTGGCAGCCAAGAGGGCGTGGCAAGCAAGCCGCCCACCCTGGACTGCGGCATCTGTGGCTGTCAAGGGTGCGCGGCCATCCTGCCACCGGCCCTGGTAGCCCTCCTCTGTGGCAGCAAAGGGGGCGTGGCCGGATGTTCACCTGACATGGACTCCCGCCTCCGTGGCAGTGAAGAGGGCATCACTGGATGGCTATACGCCCTGGTACACCGAGTCTGTGGCAGCAAAGAGGGCACGGCCAGATGGCCACCCACACAGGAATCCTGCCTATGTGGCATCGAAGAGGGCGCAGCCGGATGGCCACCCGCCCGGGACTCCTGCATCCATGGCAGTGAAGAGGGCTCGGCCGGAATGCCTCCCACCCTGGTACCCCGCCTCCGTGTTAGCGAAGAGGGCGTAGCCTGACGGCCAACCAACCTTGACTCCCGCCTCCGTGGCATCCAAGAGTTCGTGGCCGGATGTTCTCCTGCCATGGAACACAGCCTCTGTGGCAGCGAATAGGGAGCGGCCGGCCGGCCACCGGTCCTGGACTCCCGCTTTTGTGGAAGCAAACAGGGTGTGGCCAGACACCAACTGCCCTGGACTCCCGTCTCTGTGGCAACAAAAAGTTCGCGGCCTGACAGCCTCCTGCCTTGGTACTTCGGTTCCGTGGCAGCAAATAGGGCGTGGCCGGAAGGCCACCCGAACTGGACGCCCGCTTCTGTGGCAGCTAAGAGGGCGCAGCCGTACGGCCACAGGCCCAGGACTCCCGATTCCATGGCAGCGAAGAGGGCGCAGCCGGACGGCCTCCCACCCAGGTACCCGGTTCCATGGCAGCAAAGAGGGTGCGGCCAGACGGCCTCCCACCCAGGTACCCAGCTCCATGGCAGCGAAGAGGGAGCGGCTGGATGGCAACTCGCCCTGCCCTCCCGAATCCGTGGCAGTGAAGAAGGCGCGGCTGGACGCTGACTCGCCCTATACGCCTGCCTCCTTTGCATCGAAGAGGGGGCCGCTGGAGAGCCACCGACCCAGGACTCCCGATTCCGTGGCAGTGAAGAGGGCGCGGCCAGACGGCCACCCGCACTTGACTCCCGCCTACCTGGCAGCGAAGAGGGCGTGGCCGAACGACCTCCGACCAAGAACTCCCATTTCCGTGGCAGCAAAGAGGGCGCAGCCAGATGGCCACCCACTCTGGACTCCCGCCTCCGTGGCAGCGAAGACGGTGTGGCCGGCCAGCCAACCACCCTGGACTCACGCCTCCATGGCAGCGAAGAGGGCACAGCTGGCCGGCCACCCTCCCTGGACACTGGACTCCGTGGCAGCAAAGAGGGCGCAGCCGGCCAGCCTCCACCCTGGGCACCGGCCTCCGTGATAGCGAAGAGGGCACAGCCGGCCAGCCACCGGTCCTGGATTGCCGCTTCCGTGGCAGCAAACAGGTCACGTCCGGACGGCCACCCATCCTGGACACCCGCCTCCCTGGTAGCAAAGAGGGCACGGCCAGTTGGCCACCCGCCCTGGACTCCCTTCTCCATGGCAGTGAAGAGGACGCAGCCGGATGGCCACCGGCCCAGGACTCCTGATTCCATGGCAGCCGGACGGCCTCCCGCCCAGGTACCCGGCTCCGTGGGAGCGAAGAGGGTGCAGCCGGAATGCCTCCCGCCTTGGTAGCCCGCCTCCGTGGTAGCGAAGAGGGCGTAGCCGGACGGCCACCCGCCCTTGACTCCCGCCTCCGTGACAGCCAAGAGTTCGCGGCAGGACCTTCTCCCGCCCTGGACTCCAGCCTCTGTGGCAGCGAAGATGGTGTGGCCAGCCGGCCAAAAGCACAGGACTCCCACCTCTGTGGCAGCCAAGAGGGCGCTGCCGGCCAGCCACCAGCCCAGGACTGCCTCCTCCGTGGCAGCCAACAGTTTGTGGCCAGCCCGCCACCAGCCCTGTACCCTGCCTCCGTAGCAGCGAAGAGGGCGAGGACTGCCAGCCACCGGCACAGGACACCCGCTTCCATGGCAGCGAAGAGGGCGCAGCTGGCCAGCCACCCACCATGGACTCCCACCTCCGTAGCAGACAAGAGGGCGCTGCCAGACGGCCTGATGCCCTGGACTCCTGCCTCCGTGGCGGCGAAGAGGACGTGGCCGGATGGCCACCCACTCTGGACTGCCACCTCCGTGGCAGCAAAGAGTGCATGGGCATCCCCCTGCCCGCCCTGGACTCTGGCCTCCGTGGCAGACAAGAGTGTGTGGCCTGCCGGCCACCGGCACACAACTCCCGCCTCCGTGGCAGACAAGAGGGCGCATCCGGATGTTCCCCCGCTCTGGACTCCGGCCTTCGTGGAAGCACAGAGGGCGCGGCAAGCCGGCCGCCCGACCTGGATACCGGCACCCATGGCAGCGAAGAGGGAGCACCTGGATGGCTACTCGCCCTGGACTCCTGAATCCGTGGCAGTGAAGAAGGCGCGGCCAGACGGCGACCCGCCCCGTACTCCCGCCTTCGTTGCAGCAAAGAGGGGCCGCCAGACGGCCACCGACCCATGACTCCCGATTCCGTGGCAGTGAGGAGGGCGCGGCCAGATGGCCACCCCTCCTTGACTCCTGCCTCCATGGCAGTGAAGAGGGCGTGGCCGGACAGCCACCGGGGCAGGACTCCCGATTGGGTGGCAGCGAAGAGTGCGAGGCCAGACGGCCACCCGCCCTGTACTCCCGCCTCCGGGGCAGCGAAGAGGGTGCGGATGGACAGCTACCCACCCTGGACTCCCGCCTCTGTGGCAGCGAAGAGGGCTCAGCCGGACGACAACTCACTCTGGACTCTGGCCTCTGTGGCAATGAAGAGGGCGCAGCCGGAATGCCTCTCACCCTGGTACCTCGCCTCCATGGCAGCGAAGAGGGCGCAGCCGGCAGTTCACCCGACCTGGACTCTGACCTCCGTGGCAGCGAAGAGGGCATGGCCGGCCGGCCGCCCGCCCAGGACTCTGGCCTCCGTGACAGCCAAGAGGGCGGGGCCGGACGGCGACCCGCACTGGACTCCCACCTCCGTGGCAACCAAGAGGGTGAGGCCAGACGGCCACCCGCCATGGTCTCCCGCCTCTGTGGCTTCCAAGAGGGCACTGCCCGAAGACCACCCGCCTTGGACCCCTGACACCTTGGCAGCCGGACGCCACCTGCCCTGGACTCCCGCCTCCGTGGCAGCGAAAAGTGCACGGCCTGACAGCTTCCTGCCTTGGTACTTCGGTTCCGTGGCAGCAAATAGGGCGTGGCTGGAAGGCCACCCGAACTGGATGCCCGCTTCTGTGGGAGCAAAGAGGGCGCAGCCGTACGGCCACTGGCGCAGGATTCCCGATTCCATGGCGACCTGCCATGGACTCCCACCTCCATAGCAGAGCAGAGGGCACTGCCGGACGTCCTGCTGCCCTGGACTCCCGCCTCTGTGGTAGCGAAGAGTGTGTGGCCGGCCGGCCAAAGGCCCAGGAATCCCGCCTCTGTGGCAGCCAAGAGTGTGCGGCCGGCCGGCCACTGGCCCTGGTACCCCGCCTCCGTGGCAGCGAAGAGGGCGAGGCCTGCCTGCCACCTGCACAGGACACCTGCTTCCAGGGCCGCGATGAGGGCGTGGCTGGATGGCCTCCCGCTCTGGTACCCCGCCTCCGTGTCAGCAAAGAGGGCACGAGCGGACGGCCACCCGGCCAGGGCTCCCGCCTCCGTGGAAGCGAAGAGGGCGAGTCTAGACGGCCACGTGCCCTGGACTCCCACCTCCGTGGTAGTGAAGAGGGCGTGGCCGGATTGCCACGAGCCCAGGACTCCCATTTCTGTGGCCACGAAGAAGGAGCGGCCAGACGGCCACCCGCCTGGTCTCCCGCCTCCGTGTCCGTGAAGAGGCCGTGTCCGGACGGCCACCCGGCCCAGACTCCCCCCTCCGTGGCAGTGAAGAGGGTCCGGTCAGACGGCCAGCCGCTATGGTCTCCCACATCCGTGGCAGCCAAGAGTGCACGACCGGATGGCCACTTGCCGTGGATTCCCACCTCCCTGGCAGCTAAGAGGGCATGGACGGATGGCTACCCACCCTGGACCCCTGCCTCTGTGGCAGCGAATAGGGCAAGTCCTGCCTGCCACCGGCACAGGACACCCGCTTCCATGGCAGCGATGTGGGCGCGTCCGGAAGGCCTCCCACTCTGGTCCCGCGTCTCCGTGGCAGCAAAGAGGGCGTGGCCGGACGTCCACCCAGGCAGGACTCCCGCCTCTGTGCCGGCCTGAGGGTGCATCCGGATGCCCCCCCGCCCTGGACTCCGGCCTCCGTGGCAGCATAGAAGGCGCGGCCAGCCGGCCGAACCCCCTGGATACTGGCATCCATGGCAGCGAAGAGGGAGCGGCCGGATGGCTACTCGCCCTGGACTCCCGAATCCATGGCAGTGAAGAAGGCGTGGCCGGACGGCGACCCGCCTTGGACTCCTG
Source organism: Bradypus variegatus (assembly GCA_004027775.1). NCBI lineage: Eukaryota > Metazoa > Chordata > Mammalia > Pilosa > Bradypodidae > Bradypus > Bradypus variegatus. Next base: position 4,717 of record PVKY010015031.1, on the reverse strand, counting down.
CCTCCGTTGCAGCGAAGAGGGCATGGCCGGATGACCTCCAACCAAGGACTCCCGATTCCGTGGCAGCAATGAGGGCGCAGCCAGATGGCCACCCGCCCTGGACTCCCGCCTCCGTGGCAGCGAAGAGGGTGTGGCTGGCCAGCCACCCTCCCTGGACACAGGACTCCATGGCAGTGAAGAGTTCGCAGTCAGATGGCCACCAGCTCAGGACTCCCTAATCCGTGGCAGCGAAGAAGGTGTGGCCGGACGGCCACCCGCCCTGTTCTCTTGCCTCCATGGCAGTGAAGAGGGCCCAGGCGGATGGCCACACTCCCTGTATTCCCACTAGAGTGACAGCGAATAGGACATGGCCGAACGGCCACCCACCCTGGTCTCCCGCCTCCGTGCAAGCCAAGAGGGCGCGTCCGGATGGTCCCCCGCTCTGCACTCCAGCTTCCATGGCAGCATAGAGGGAACGGCAGGCTGGCCGCCCGCCCAAGATACCAGCACCCATGGCAGTGAAGAGGGAGCGGACGGATGGCCACTCGCCCTGCAATTCCGCCCCTGTGGCAGTGAAGTAGGCGCGGCCGGACGGCAGCCCGCCCTGGACTCCCACCTCCGTTGCAGTGAAGAGTGGGCCGCTGGATGGCCACCGACCCAGGACTCCCGATTCCGTGGCAGTGAAGAGGGCGCTGCCGGACGGCCACCCGCCCTTGACTCCTGCCACCGTGGCAGCGAAGAGGGCATGGCTGGATGGCCACTGGGGCAGGACTCCTGATTGGGTGGCAGCCAAGAGTGCGTGGCCACAAGGCCACCCGCCGTGGACCCCTGCCTCCGTGGCAGCGAAAAGGGCACGGCCGGATCGCCTCCTGCCCTGGTACTTCGTCTCTGTGGCAGCGAATAGGGCGTAGCCAGAAGGCCACAATAACTGGATGCCCACCTCCGTGGCAGCGAAGAGGGCATGGCCGGATGGCCACCTGCCCTGGACTCCCGCATCCATGGCAACAAAGAGGGTGAGGCCAGACGGCCACCGGCTCAGTACTCCCAATTCCGTGGCAGCGAAGATGGTGCGGCTGGACGGCCACTCGCCCTGGACCCCCGCCTCCGTTGCAGCAAAGAGAGGGCCGCCGGACAGCCACCTACCCAGGACTCTCAATTCCGTGGCAGTGAAGAGGGTGTGGCCGGACGGCCACCTGCACTTGACTCTCGCCTCCATGGCAGCGAAGAGGGTGTGGCTGGACGGCCAATGGCGCAGGACTCCCAATTGGGTGGCAGCGAAGAGTGCGTGGCCAGACGGCCACCCGCCCTGGAACCCTGCCTCCGTGGCAGCGAAAAGGGCGTAGCCGGAAGGCCACCCGAACTGGACGCCTGCCTCCATGGCAGCAAAGAAGGCGTGGCCGGACGGCCACCTGCCCTGGACTCCTGCCCCCTTGGCAGCAAAGAGGGCATGGCCGGATGGCCACTGGCCCTGGACTCCAACCTTCATGGCAGCAAAGAGGGCACAGCCGTATGGCCACAAGCCCAGGACTCCCGATTCCATGGCAGCGAAGAAGCCACGGCCGGACTGCCCCCCAACCTGGACTCCCGCCTCCGTGGCAGCGAAGAGGCCGCGGCCAGATGGCCGCCCGCCCTGGACTCCCACCTCCGTGGCAGCAAAGAGGGTGTGGCTGGACGACCAGCCGCCCTGGGCACCCACCTCCATGGCAGCCAAGAGGGCGTGACTGGATGGCCACATGCCGTGGTCTCCCGCCTCTCTGGAAGCAAAGAGGTTGCGGCCGGACGGCCTCCCGCTATAGTACCCTGCCTCCGTGGCAGCAAACAGGACGCATCTGGATGGCCACCCGCACTGAACCCCCGCTTCATTATCAGCGAAAAGGGCGTGGCTGGATGGCCACCCACCCTGGACTCCCTCCTCCTTGGCAATGAAGAAGGGGCGGCCAGCCTGCAAACCGCCCTGGACTCCTGCCTCTGTTGCAGCGAAGAGGGTGTGGCAGGATGGCCACTGACCCAGGACTCCCGATTCCGTGGCAGCAAAGAGTGCGTGGACGGATGGCCACCCGCCCGGCACTCCCACCTCTGTGGCAGTGTACAGGGTGCAGCCAGCCGCCCACCTGCCCTCTACTCCGGCCTCAGTGGCAGCCAAACGGGCGTGGCCAGCAAGCAGCCCGCCCTGGACTGCGGCCTCCATGGCAGACAAGGGTGTGTGGCTGGCCCGCCACCAGTCCTGGTAGCCCTCCTCTGTGGCAGCAAAGAGGGCGCGGCCGGATGTTCACCCGCCCTGGGCTCCCGCCTCCGTGGCAGTGAAGAGGGAGCAGCTGGATGGCTACACGCCCTCGTACACCGACTCCGAGGCAGCAAAGAGGGCATGACCGGATGGCCACCCACACAGGAATCCCGCCTCCATGGCAGCGAAGAGGGCGCAGCCTGATGGCCACCCACCATGGTATCCCGAGTCCGTGATAGCCAAGAGAGTGCGGCTGGAAGGCCATCCACTCGGGAATCCTGCATCCGTGGCAGCGAAGTGGGCACGGCCGGATGGCCACCCGACCTTGACTCCCGCCTCTGTGGCAGCCAAGAGTTCACGGCCGGATGGTCTCCTGTCCTGGAACCCCACATCCATGGCAGTGAAGGGGGCGCGGCTGGAGGACCACCCGCCCTGGACTCCCGCCTCCGTGGCAGTGAAGAAGGCGCGGCTGGCCGGCCGTCTGCCCTAGATACTGGCACCTATGGCAGCAAAGAGGGCGTGGCCGGATGGCCACTAGCCCTGGACGCCCTCCTCCGTGGCAGTGAAGAAGGCGCGGTTGGACGGCGACCCGCCCAGGACCCCCGCCTCTGTTGCAGCGAAGAGGGGTCCACCGGATGGCCACCGACCCAGGACTCCCGATTCTGTGGCAGTGAAGAGGGTGCGGCCGGATGGCCACCCGCCCTTGACTCCCGCCTCCGTGGCAGTGAAGAGGGCTTGGCTGGATGGCCACTGGGGCAGGACTCCGGATTGGGTGGCAGCGAAGAGTGCGAGGCCAGACGGCCACCCGCCCTGGACCCCTGCCTCAGTGGCAGCGAAAAGGGCGCGGCCAGACCGCCTCCTGCCCTGGTACTTCGTCTCCATGGCAGCGAATAGGGCATAGCTGCAAGGCCACCCAAACTGGATGCCCGCCTCAGTGGCAGTGAAGAGGACGCGGAAGGACTGCCACCCGCCCTGGACACCCGCCTCCTTGGCAGCGAAGAGGGTGTGGCCGGATGACCACTGTCCCTGGACTCATACCTCCATGGCAGCAAAGAGGGCATGGCCGTATGGCCACCAGCCCAGGACTCCCAATTCCATGGCAGCGAAGAAAGCACGGCCGGACGGCCACCCGCCCTGAATCCCGCCTCCGTGGCAGCGAAGATGCCACGGCCGGACGGCCACCTGCTCTGGACTCCCGCCTCCGTGGCAGTAAAGATGGTGCGGCCAGACTGCCAGCCGCCCTGGGCGCCTGCCTCCGTGGCAGCCAGGAGGGCATGACCATCCAGCCACATGCCGTGGTTTCCCACCACTCTGGAAGCGAAGAGGGCGCATCCGGACGGCCTTCCGCTATGGTACCCAGCCTCCTTCGCAGCAAAGAGGGCGCGTCCGGACGGCTAACCGCACTGGACCCCCGCCTCATTGGCAGCGAAGAGGGCGCGGCCAGATGGCAACCCACCCTGGACTCCCACCTCCTTGGCAGTGAAGAAGGAGCGGCCGGCCTGCAACCCACCCTGGACTCCTGCCTCTGTTGCAGCGAAGAGTGTGTGGCAGGACGGCCACTGAGCCAGGACTCCCGTTTCTGTGGCTGCAAAGAAGGCACAGCCAGATGGCAAACCACTCTGGACTCCCAACTCTGTGGCAGCCAAGAGGGCGCAGCCGGCAGTTCACCCGACCTGGACTCCGACCTCCGTGGCAGCGAAGAGGGCACGGCCGGCTGGCCGCCCGCCCAGGACTCTGGCCTCCGTGGCAGCCAAGAGGGCGGGGCCAGACGGGACCCGCACTGGACTCCCACCTCCATGGCAACCAAGAGGGTGCGGCCGGATGGCCACCCGCCATCGTCTCCCGCCTCTGTGGCATCCAAGAGGGCACCGCCCAAAGACCACCCGCCTTGGACCCCTGACACCGTGGCAGCCAAGAGGGCGCGGCTGGATGGCCACCCCCCTTGGACCCCCAACACTGTGGTACCCAAGTGGGCGAGGCCGGCAAGCCACCCACCCTGGACCCCCGCCTCTGTGGCAACGAAGAGGGCATGGCCTGCCGGCCAACCGCCCTGGAATCCTGCCTCCGTGGCAGCGAAGAGTGCGCGGCTGGCCAGTCTCCCACCCTGGGCTTCCACCTCCATGGCAGGGAAGATTTTGTGGACGGTCGTCCCTCTGCTCTGGTACCCCGCCTCCGTCGTAGCCAAGAGGGCACGGCCGGATGGCCACACATCCTGGTACCCCACCTCCGTGGCAGCGAGGAGGGCGCAGCCGGATGGCCACCCGCCCAGGACTCCCGCCTTTGTGGCAGTGAAGAGGACGCAGCCGGATGGCCATGGGCCAGGACTCCAGACTCCATGGCAGCGAGGAGGGCGCGGATGGACGGCCTCCCGCCCAGGTACCCAGCTCCATGGGAGCGAAGAGGGCATGGCCGGCTGGCCACCCTCCATGGACTCCCGCCTCCGTAGCAGACAAGAGGGCGCTGTCGGATGGCCTGCTGCCCTGGACTCCCGCCTCCATGGCCACGAAGAGGGCA
>PVKY010015030.1:0-10339 GCA_004027775.1 Bradypus variegatus | reverse complement strand
TGAGAGATCCGCACATAGTCTTATTAAGCTTCCTTTGTATGTGATGGATTGCTTTTCTCTTGCTGCTTTCAGGATTCTCTCTTTGTCTTTGACATTTGATAATCTGATTATTAAGTGTCTTGGCGTAGGCCTATTCAGATCTATTCTGTTTGGAGTATGCTGCGCTTCTTGGATCTGTAATTTTATGTCTTTCATAAGACATGGGAAATTTTCATTAATTATTTCCTCTATTATTGCTTCTGCCCCTTTTCCCTTCTCTTCTCCTTCTGGGACACCAATGATATGTATATTATTGAACTTTGTTTCATCCTTAAATTCCCGGAGACGTTGCTCATATTTTTTCATTCTTTTCTCCATCTGCTCCTTTGCATGTAGGCTTTCAGGTGTTTTGTTCTCCAGTTCCTGAGTGTTTTCTTCTGCCTCTTGAGATCTGCTGTTGTATGTTTCCATTGTGTCTTTCATCTCTTGTGTTGTGCCTTTCATTTCCATAGATTCTACTAATTGTTTTTTTGAACTTTTGATTTCTGCCTTATATATGCCCAGTGTTTTCTTTATAGACTCTATGTCTTTTGCAATATCTTCTCTAAACTTTTTGAATTCATTTAGCATTATTTGTTTAAATTCCTGTATCTCAGATGAAGTACACATTTGTTTCTTTGACTGGGCCATAACTTTGTTCCTCTTAGTGTAGGTTGTAATCCTCTGTTGTCTAGGCATAGTTTCATTGGTTATCCTATCAGGCTTTCCCAGACCAGAACAGGCTCAGGTCCCAGAGGGAAGAAATATTCAGTATCTGGTTTCCCTGAGGGTGTGTCTTAGAAAATTGCTCCACTCTGTGCCTCGGGTCACTGTGCTTTTCTACCCAGCAGGTGGTGCCTGTCAGCCTATAATTCTTGACTGGTGTAAGGAGGTATGGCCGTGTTCCCCCAGGCTCTGGGGTCTGGTTCTGAATGGAAAGGGCCCCACCCCTTTCCTCTTAGAGAAGATAGACCCCCTAGGGGGAGGTCATTAGCATTTCTATTGTCTCTCTCTCTGCTTGTGCCAGGAGATGCTACTGTTTTGAACTATATGTTTACATGTTTGCTTCCCCCTTTAGGAAAGCTATGGTATTATTCGTCTTAGACTACCTAGAAAAAAGTAGGTGTTCAACATCTTCTTGATCAAAAGGGGGATGCAAAATGAAACAAAATAAAGTCTCACTGGCTGAGAGATTTCACATGGAGCCAAGAGGTTACTCTGTTGGACATTCTTACACACTATATAGATAACCCTTTTAGGTTTTAATGTATTGGAATAGCTGGAAGTAAATACCTGAAACTATCAAACTCCAACCCAGTAGCCTTGACTCTTGAAGACAATTATATAACAATGTAGTTTACAAGGGGTGACAGTGTGATTGTGAAAACCTTGTGGATTGCACTCCCTTTATCCAGTGTATGGATGGATGAGTAGAAGAATGGGGACAAAAATGAAATGAAAAATAGGATGGGATGGGGGGATGATTTGGGTGTTCTTTTTTACTTTTACTTCTCTTTTTTATTCTTATTCTTGCTTTTTCTGGTATAAGGGAAATGTTCAAAAATAGATTTGGGTGATGAATGCACAACTGTATGATGGTACTGTGAACAGTTGATTGTACACTATAGATGATTATATGGTATGTGACAATATCTCAATAAAACTGAATTTAATTTTTAAAAAAAGTAGGTGTTCAATAAATATGAGTGAAAAAAAGAATGCTATGGGATCATTAATGTTGAAAGAGCAGACCTTAAAGGTGAAGAGCTGAACAACCTTGAAGTTGGAGGAGATGTTCACCACAAGTAAACAGACCAGGCAGAGCCTGAATCGCTGAAGAACAGATATTCACTGGGGATGGGAAGTGGGTAGGAGTGCTGGGGGAGGAGAGGGAGGGAAGTGTGAAAGGACAAGGAGAAAGAGGAAATGGCTAGAAGCAAAGACTGCTGGAGTTGAAAGAGTTTTTCATATACAGGTGATGGGTAAATCCATTGGAAATTCATAAACTGTTCTGGGTATTTGGTTCTCACATTTAAAAACTGTATGTCTAATCTTAGAAGGGCTTAAAGAATTGTGTTTTGTGGCACATATAAGAGCAAACATTTAGAGAATTCTTTCAAAAGTGACTTTTAAAGAAAATGTCACCCTTTTATAAAGGCTCTGTCCATGCAACATTGTTAACTTTTTCTTTGAGATGAACCATATCAAACATCTACTGAGATCTCCCCAAGTGCACTTTAAGCTCTTTATTTGCTGGAAAGGAAATCTTACTTGTAACCCTCTCCAAAACATGTATAGACATGTACTCAAACTTTTTATTGCTCTTCCCTTTATTTTTTTTCCTTAGGAAGAAGAATGGGATTTGATCTGCATGTTTGCCAATTTTTTTCCTGAAGTGTGACTGTGACTTGAACTAAAATAAAGGAATCTGGCCTAACAACTAACAGGGAGGGCTGAGGCCCAGAGGCATAAAGGACTGGTTTGCTAAAGAACTTTAATGAAGTACACACACTAAGCAGGAATAAGAACAAAGGCACATTTGAAACCTCAGCCAACTAAAAGTTACATAACAAGAGGACAAACTTGTACAGCAAAATGAGAAAACTTTTGAGAATGGAAAAGTATGTCTACAGAACAGGCCTAAGAAGGAGGATAGCACCCTAGTGGAAACGGAGATTAATTAGTTTATCTTTCAAAGACAGAGGAACTGGTTCTTAAAAAAAAAACAAAAAACAAACAAGCCTGAAAGTAAAATAATTTAATTGAAGTGACTGAGCAGGGATAGAAGGAAGATTATGCATGATATCAAACAGAAAACAAGAAAGTTGTACACGTAGTATTGAGGATGGACCTTGTATTCAAAGAGGGAGGACTAATCAACTGCATCTATGGTTATTAATTGGTATTAGGTGAAGCAATTCAATGACACCCATTTTTTAAACACTCTGTGAAGGTGTAGTAGTCCTAGAACTATCTTATAAAAACTCAGCACAAGAGCTTATTAAGGCATTTGTGCTTGGTTTGTTTTTATTTCTCCCTAAACAATAATTTTTTAAAAGATTAACTCTCTTAAAAAACAATAAGGAATGTATTTGTTTCCTCTTTCTGTTTTAACAAATTCCCACAAACTTGGTGACTTAAAACAACACAAATTTATTCTCCTTAGAAATCAAGGTCTGAAATGGTTCTCGCTGGGCTAAAGTCAGGGTGGGAGCAGGGCTATGTTCTTCTGGAGGCTCTAGGGGAGAATCATTTCGTTGCCTTTTCAGCTTGTAGACACTGCTCACATTCCTTGGTTCCTGGCCCCCTTCCACCCTTCAATGGCCAACCCAATCTTCCTCACATTGCATCACTCTGCCACTGACTTCTCCCTCCTTCTTCTACTCCTAAGGACCCTGTGATTACACTGGGCTCACCCAGATAATACAGAATAAGGATAATCTCCCTATTTTAATGTGAGCTGATAAGCAATCTTAATTTCATCTGCAACCGTAATTCCCCTTTGCCATGTAATGTAACATATTCACACCTTCCAGGTATTTATGCCATGCATATTGTTTGGGGGGAGGGGCATTATTCTGCCTACCACAACTTCCAATGTTAAACTATATTGATGGGCATTCAATGCTATCAACAATGCTGAAATCTTTTTATTTGTTCAGCACATTTACTAACATTACACATTCTTGTATATGTCTGAAAGGTACACCTTGTACATAAAATGTGACCAAATAAATTGTTATGCCTTCCTGTAGGATTCTTAGCTTAGGGACTGGCCTAAAGGAGCTTTACTGTACTTTTCAGATTCTGATGGCTTAAAAAGAAAGATATAAACAACTTCTTATATACATATACCATCTCTTTTGGGGAGAGCAACAACATCCTAAAATCATTAGTTTTTTTGTCAAATAAATATTTACATTGGAAACACTATTAAAAGTTGAACATTTAATGTTTTTTAAAAATATTCACTGAAGGAAATTTTAAAATTTTAGTTCAAGAGAATGAAAATAGTGGTCATGAGGAAAGAGGCAAAATTGTTCTTTGAACTTTTACTCAAAAAAAAAAAGCAAGATAAATTTGCACAGTGGTATTAGCCACAAGTTTGAGTAGAAACATCATTTAATTTTCTCACTTAATTTTATTCCTTTTCTTATGGATATGTTCAAAACAAGCTATGACTCTCTTGGTAAAACAGCTCCAAGAGTGGAGCCAAATTCTCCCTTGGGGATGCAGAGACTCAGGCAAGGGAAAGAAAAACTAGGCTAGACCCCTGTCCCCAGTGGAAAGAGGAAAAACAAACCTGGAGAGCAGCTCAGACAATGTGAGCCAAAGGGGAAAAAGTAGTATTGGAGAGAGGAGGTTGTGTTTCCAATCTGCTGCTAGTTTATAAAGTAAATCTATTCCGGGAGGAAAGTGATACAGTGGCAACCCACTAAAAACTAGGATAGGCGTGGCTGGTGCCAGATTGTATCTCCTTCAAGTCTCAGTTCTGATGTCACGCCTTCCAGGAAGTTTTCCCAGCATGCCCTGAACCCAGTCTGTAGATCTTATACATGCATTTATTCATTCACTTATTCATACTGAGCACCTGCCATGTTCTTTGGGGATAAAAAAAAGTAAATAAGGCATAATAGCACTTATTGCATGGCATTTTTGTAATGGTGTTGGCTTTCTGTCTGTCCCACAACTGCTTCCAAGAAGGAGCCTTGTTTCGTTTTTGCATCCTCAGGGTCTAGCACAGCGCCTGGCACAGACTAGGCGCTTAATGGACGAAGGAATTACTTTAAAGAATATTTTTGATGGAAGGCTATGTTTTCTAACCCTTGGCTCTGCGAGGGGTGGGGCGGCGTAGGGGACGGGGGAGAGGGTATACACAATAAGAATGAAAAGGCATCTTTATTTGGAATGCATACAGCAATCCACAGTTTCTTTATGTGGCCTCCTGTACTGAACTGAGTAAAGAAGAGTACGGGAGTCCATGGCGAGAGGGGGAACTTATTCCTTATCCTCCTTCCGGCGCGCAGGAGGGCTGGGCTTGTGGTGCCCGACAAATGGGTTCGCGCTACTCTCCCGCACTTCTATCCGCCCGCCCTCCTCACCAGGTCAATGGCCCGCACGTCCCGCAGCGCCACGACCCGCCTGATGGACTTGGGCGGGTTCTCGGTCAGGTAGATGAGCCGGTCGCTGAGCACCACGAACTTGAAAGTGTAGTTTTCTGAATCAGACACCACGATGCACGGTTCATAAGCGCGGATGGCGTTGCAGACTGGGGCGGCAGGTGCCTCCGCAGGAACGAGTCCAGGCGGTTGTTCGTGCGCCCTGGGAAGCCGGGCCATGTGCGGCGCCCGCAGCCGGGAGGAGTGTGGGGCACAGCGGCCGCCTCTGAGGCCCCGCCCCGCCTCCACGCCTCGCGCCCTGGAACCCGCTCGCGCCACAAAGCGCACCCGCCCTGCTGCGGCCACCTGTCCCCAGGAGCCGGGAGTGGAGCCTCCAACTTAAGGGCCAGACTCCTGGGTCTGATTGCCTGGAATCCGTGCTCCGCTCCCCAATCCTCCTAATCACGGATAACAATGGGCGGGGCAAAACGCCGTTCCTTCAACTCGGGGTTGACAGGGACGTCGGGTTAATCCTGGTGAAGGACTCTGGGAGTGCGGGGCCAAAATTTAGGGGTCCTCCCTGCCCTTCCCTCACGCTTACCCCCACCTCCACCTACTCCAGCGATTGGGGACCACGCCATCCCTTTCCAACTTTATTGATAGGAAGCTGCAGTTTTAATCCGATTTCCTGTGAGGGAAATAATTTCCTAGATCGTGAACGAGAAGGAATTTACCGATTTATTTTTAAGTAGGTAGAACGATCCTAGAACCCCAGTAAGACCGATCACAGATTTGGCATTTGATTTTAACACTGTCTGGTATAGCTCATTTTATAATGGGTATAAAGATAGATCTTTTTTCTCCAACCAGTTAAAAGTACTCAGAGAAAAGGGATGTTATAAATTGATTTGGGCACACCCGAGCCTATCTAATGGATATGTTTGTGTTCCCAATGCCCAAAACAAGGCCTGGTATACAGCTGGGACTCAGTTATGTAAGAAGAATGAATCAGTGAGGCTGGCATCTTGAAAAGTTGAACTTATAAATTTATGATTGCTGACTGCATAACCCTGAGACTGCAGGATAATAAAAATACTCCTTAATTTCTACAGGCCTGGACTAACGTATTATTAATTGCATTAGGGACATGACATAGGCACACTTATAGAATCTTAGCTCCAGTAATCCTAGGTGAAAACTTTCATTTTTATTCAATGCTGAAAAAGTCATTCTTTCCTCTCCACGTTCATCTAAAGACCTGGTAATAAAAACCATAAAAAGTATTTTCTTTTTTTCTCCAGATACCTGCAATCCTGAATCATATTTGATATTCTTTATTCCAATTTATATTCTCCTGTTCTTCATATTTACTATCATATAGTGTATGTTGTAAACCATCTCAAATACTTTGTGGAAAGAGGGTATACATTAAAAGTTACAAACATATTTTAGCATAAAACTGCTATAAAAGGAAACTGAGGAGAAATGTTTAGGTCTGGTTAAACTTAAGCATAAGATGATTGGGAGGATGATAATAGTAGCAAAAAATAGAAATAGTGTTTCCTTTCTTAGAGATGCTACTTGATGAGTGAGGAGAGACATGCCACCTGCTGGCAAAAATCTTAAATGACCTAGCATTTACAGTTTTCTTAGGATCTGATCATATCTCTGAGCATTATCTAACTCTTCACAACTACATAATTGGATAAAAAATGAGCCACAGTGGCATGGATATTTAAAATAAAGACTATTCCCTATCTAAAAACATTCTAAATAGAATTTGTTGCCTCAACCAACTGGCAATGTAAGGGCCCGTCACCTTTGCTGAATAGCCATACTTCACAAGAGCTGATGAGTCAACTGGTAACATAAGAGGTGAAATTTGAGGCCCAAGCAGGTGAAAAGGCCTCACTTCAGGCTGCTATTCTGTGTCTCTCAGGCTTCCTGCTTCACACCTGCCTCCTCTCAGGTAACTGGGACTAAGAAAAACAGATTGACTGGATTGGGACCAGAAAAGACAACATATCAAGAAGCACATCAGAATGAACTTGTGTGACAAAGACATTTGGCTTAACAAATGTTACAAAGAAGTATACAAAGAAGAGAGTTGGTGGTTGAGGTGACCTCAGTTAAATTTTTAACTTTTTGGCACACAGAGAAGGCAGAATTATAGTTTCCAGGCACTCAGTGTTCTACACTGTTGCCAAGGTAACAGCAAAGTTCAGATTGAAGGAAAGGGATTCAGTATAGGGGAAAGGGCACTGGATTTGGAGTCAGGAGAACTAGGTAGAGCTCTAACTCTATTGCTCATTATCTCTGAGACTTATGGAAAGTCACAAACTTTCTGGGCCTCAATTTTTTCATCTGTGAAATGAAAATATTTGCCCTGACTCTGTCCTAGAGTCAGTATGAGGATCAAAGGCAATAAATTATGAACTCTAAAATATTCATATTCCCTTATCTTTTGGTAAGCTCTGTGTGGATAGGTAAAACAAATACAGCCATGATAGGCACTTATTCCTTATCTTCTAAATCCAACCGACCTCAAGAAACATTTGGTAGGTCATGGGAACCCTCCAGAGATTTGAGACTGGAAGTTTTAAAATAGAAGTATTTCCTCAGTGGTTCTAAGATCCCAAGGGTTCCCATCCTCCAGCATGAAACTAAAGACATCTGTGCATGGAAAGATACTTGACATCTGTGCTAGGTATATAGAACCTGAGTTTTTAAAGGATCCGATTAAGGAAAGCATTCTCCTAGTGCTTCCACTTAGTATTCAAGGATACAGACTATTTAAATATTGACAATAATTAACAATCAGCTGACAGAGCAGAGGTATATTACAAAGAAGTCTAAGGAACCATGCAAATTCCTTGGATTAAAAAAAAAGTTTTCTTATATTGAGTGGTCTATTCTGCTTCTCTCAGTCTTTCTGCTTCATATTCACTTCCTCTAAGAGAAACCAATGATTAGCCTGGAGCCATAAAAGCATATTTGACCTGTTTTCCAACTGTTCTCTATCCCAAAAAATCCATTGATGACTGTGACAATAGGCTTAACAAATGTTGAGATGAAGCACATGAGAATTTCACACAGGACTTAGTGGTTATCAGCTCACAACTGTACTATGTTTTGTTCAGTTCAATACATTTCACGTGTATCAGTGAGAAATTATTATACATAAACAATCAGGGCAAGCCTTCAAGAATTAGCTGTCTAATCGGTGAGTAAGACAATCACACAAATTTAATACAAAACAAAAACATATTAAGAGGTTAAAGAAAAACAAGCAACATCAAAGTAACAATCAAACAAGGATGACTTGAGGATATCTGGAAGGGCTTTGTGAGAGGTAGCATTCAGTAAATGTTCAAGGAATGAGTGAAGCTGCCTTTTATTATAGTCAGTCTTTTGTTGTTGTTGTTGTTATTTTAGTTCTTTTTTGATTATAAAAGTACTACATAGTTACTGTAGAGAACTTTTTAAAAATCAAAATGGTACAAGGAAGAAAACAAAAATTACCCACAATCTTACTGCCTAGCAATAGTCATTGCAAGTACTGGATATATTGCCTTAAATAAACTACTTAAGTAAGTCCAAGAAAGAAGCTTTGAGGGCCTAATCTAAGGTAGAAGAAGAAAGGCTTGGAACAGAAAGTATAAATGTGATAAACAACACCATCCTGAAATCTAACCAGGTCACTGAATATGAAGGAGACAAAGATGACTCTAAGGGCAGTGAGTTTTGTTGAGTGATTGGCAGAAATAGTCACCTCAAGAGGGACATATATTTTATGGGGAATATCACAACTTTGGGTTTGGACATGTTAGATTTGAAGTACTGATGAGACATGTAGGTGGATAGGAATACAAATTGGGAGTAAAGAATATTACAACCAGAGGTATAGAACTGGGAGTCATCTTCATAGAATTGAGAATTGAAGCTGCAGAAATGGATATTACTGACGGGAAGAGTGTAGAGAGAGAAAACCAGATGGCTAAGGACACAGCCTTGGGGAAGATATGTTGTGGAGAGCAAAAATGGGGATGTAGTGAAAAAGACAAAGGAGTGGTCAGAAAACTAAAAGGAGCTTGAAGATAATATAGGGTTGTAACTGAAAAGTTAGGATTTAAGGACTGATTATGATTACTGAATCATTATATAGATATCCTTTTTACTTTCTGTTATATTAGACAGAGGGAAATACCTGAAACCTGAACAGTAATCCAGCTGCCTTGATCTCTGATAATGATTGCATAGCCTTTATCTTGTGCCCTTCTGATTGTAAAAACCTTCTGATTGTAAAAACCTTTACTTCTACCCATTTATCCAGTTTTTCGACTTTAAAGTCTTATGATCACTGAAGACAGCCCCTAATGTTCATTAATGAAGGATCTTGGATCAGCCCAGAACTAACCCACCCCGAGTCCAAAGTTATCTTGATAAAGGAAGCTGGGTCTAACCAAAATGGGCCCGCCTGACATGTGCAGTAGCTTAGACTTTAACCTACAAATAATCTATACCTCACTATAATACTAAAAATCACACCCATCATCATATTAAGGCTGCCATTTTTCTTACATATGTTCTGTGACTGAGCATGTATTCAATCTGTGCATGCTCAATAATTAGATCACTTCTAATTACATCATCTGGGGCCATTGTACTCATTAACCTAAAACCTGCCCATCTTTTTTTTTTAATTCAGTTTTAGTCAAACACATTCACATAACATACAATCATCCATCAGTCAGCCATTCACAGTATGATCATCTAGTTATGCGTTCATCACCACAATCTATTTCTGAACATTTTCCCTACATCAGAAAGAATCAGAATGAGAATAAAAAAATAAAAATGAAAAAAGAACTCCCAAACCATCCCCCCATCCCATCCCATTTGTCATTTAGTTTTTATCCCCGATCCCCGTCTTTCTACTAATCCATCCATACACTAGATAAAGGGGGTGTGATCTACAAGGTTTTCACAGTCACACTGTCACCCCTTGTAATCTACATTATTATATAATCGTCTTCAGGAGTCCAGACTGCTGGGTTGGAATTTGGTAGTTTCAGGTATTTACTTCTAACCATTGCAATACATTGAAACCTAAGAGGTGTTATCTATATAGTGCATAAGAATGTCCACCAGCGTGACCTCTCGACTCCATTTGAGAGCTCTCAGCCACTGATTCTATTTCGTCTCATTTTGCATCCCCCTTT